>JABAJS010007639.1:0-63279 GCA_018221635.1 Tephrocybe sp. 10521TJB
GCTTTACAACACTTTTACAGCTAACTTCAAAATCGTACTAGACGCCTGAACTGCCTGCGACAGCTAAGTGGCTCCTTCTAAAACGGGTACCCCTATCACCTGGCCCCAAGTCGTGGTCACCTGCCAAGTTAGAGCATTACAATGTTATATAAATGGTCCTGAAATTGTAGAACAACATCCAACTATTCAACACTAACTACTAGTATTACAGACCCGAAATCCCCAAATAACGGTCTTTTAACACTTCTTGGAATACCGGCTCCTCGTCATCGTCCTGAAGATATTGCTGTAGCCCAGCTTCGCGCCGTGTTAAATTACGATGCTTGTGATCCTGCAGCGCGTCAGGATTCTCCTAGCGTCGAGAACAGAGGCAAGTCAAAGCCACCATACTTCCTCTTGTTGTGAAGTCTGCGTCAACTTATCCTTGAGTAGCATCGAGGGCGAATTCAACTATGGAAAGTAGATGTTTCTAAATTAGGAATGGCTCCTCGCTTATAACATCAGGTGGCTCCACACAACGTCGAAGACCCTCAGGCGTCTACAATTTTGAGGTTAGCTGTAAGCCATGTTTTATGCCGTTGATCGACATGGCGCGTTCCACTAAAATATGGTCGGCCACGGCGTCATATCATTGACGAGTAAGGGCGTTCGCGGTAAAATCTGAAATGCATTATAAAACAATCGCTAGTCAAGACGATCAAACACACTAGCTGGTTGTTATGACATGGGCGGCGTCGAGTGCATATCTGGGCGATACAATAGGTATGGGGCTGCTGATCTATAAAAAGAATCAACTGGTCTGAAGGATGGCTTTGTGAATGTTGAATTGGCCATCGCAACTTCATGGACAGGAACCATTTTCCATAATGGCTCGGTCTATCCAGAGTTCCGACTGGTCTCCTGTAAAAACACTATCGAGCACATTTGAATGTCTACTCTTCATTATAATGACGAGATCGTGTTTACCATTGGCTCCACCAGCGCTATAAAGGATTTCCTGTAGGCATCAATGATTTGACACAGGACACTGTCTCTGCAGGCGAAATGAATGAGACCTATTAGAGTTTTCGTTCTCATAACGGACATATGAAATTGATACACCAACCCGTTTTCCAACGGTTTTGACTTGGTTTTGAGAGTGCAGTTACTCTGTATCCTGGGATCATATAGATGCGGTCAATAAGATATATAGATGTCAATACGGTCACTAAGCGTATAATACGAATCAAGGTGACCTGTATATACCTTACAGTTTAACGGTGAATTCGGTATCTGCACTGCCCTTGCCTTCTGTATAAAGTTTTAAAGCCTTTCGTGCGTCCTTCAAGCTCGTTTC
The DNA here is from genome assembly GCA_018221635.1 of Tephrocybe sp. 10521TJB. Classification (NCBI taxonomy): domain Eukaryota; kingdom Fungi; phylum Basidiomycota; class Agaricomycetes; order Agaricales; family Lyophyllaceae; genus Tephrocybe; species Tephrocybe sp. 10521TJB. The sequence continues at coordinate 1,337 of JABAJS010007639.1, forward strand.
GATCCCACTTGCCAATATCCACACATCCGCAATACTCAAAAACATGCGATACCCCGCCTCATATTTCTTTACTTGCATATGTTGAGGCATTACGCCGAGGAGGGGCATGTGGTACTTCCGCGCCAAAGCCTCGATCCGTGCATGCGCCTCGGAGAGCTCGGTATCTTTCCCGACGCCGATATCAAGCATGAGGTCTGTGGAGCCGATCACTGTTTTACGATGGTTAAGTATGATAGGCTGTGGTATGGCGGGTTTGAAGTACTGAACATACTTATGGCATCAACACCGGGGATTTGCATGATTGCCTCAAGGTTTTCTACGCCCAGACGGCTCTCTATCTGAGGAATGACTGCGCAGTGTTCGCTCGCTACGTCCATCCACGTTTTGCCTTGAGGCGCGGTGTCTTGCAGTTCAGGAATGACTATGGTGAACGCATGTTAGTGATGTCCCTGGTCATGTTTATGTAGACAGACGAACTTGCAAAGGGTGGGTAGGAGCGATGGCCATGTGGCGGAAAACGCGCGGCTGCAATGGATGCCTTGACTTGCTCTACAGTCTCTGTATGGGGTATAATTACACCGCCCGCTCCTATACCCGATAAATAATAAGTGAAGAAGTACTTGAACATCATCCTAAATCTACCTACCAGCATCCAATGCCCAAGTAACCCACTCGTTAGAATGGGAGGGCACACGGACGATGGGAATCGTTTTGCCCTGAGAAAACATCTTAAGAGTCAAAATCTTATCAGGCGCGTCAGGGACAGATTAAGTAGTTTCACGATAGGCATGCTTACAATGTCCGTTAGAAGGGAAGGTGAGTACGCGGTGTGTTCCGCGTCGACCCAGACAAAGTCAGAGCTTGACGCGGCTACCACCTTGGCGTTGGGGATTGATGGAATACCGAGAGCAGTCCCGAGAAGGACAGAGTTGTTCGCGTTCGCATCAGCAATAGCCTGGCGGAGGTTGGGTGATTGGATCCTGTTCGTTGCTTCATAACGGTCCATCCTGAATGTAGTGATGAGCTCTGAATTGGAGGTCTATGGCAGTCTCTTAAAACATACCTTAGTAATACCAATGATAGTCAATCAGTTTTAAGGGTCCATGGCAATACCGGCAGTGCGAGGCCGTCTCTCATTGTTTATGTGCGACTCTGGTGCCTCACGAGTTATATAGCCGTCGGGGGAACCTGGCGGCGACTCCCGTGTGGTTTTCGTGACTGTGTCTGCTTGGGGCTGTTCGCAGTCCTGTGCCTGGGATGGGCTAACGGTGGGGGACTCCCACAACACTCGAGGGGGGCAGGCATGCGACGTTTGTAGTGGTTGTAATTTGTTCGCACGCGAACCGCGCCGGTCTCAATATCACAAGTATGTATTAGTCATCCCTTCTCACAAAGGACATACCGACGAGAAAGAACTCACAAAGGTACCTCAAAGGCCCAATCTAATCTGCTGCTCAACGATGACCTCGAAGACTTTGAACGCAGTTGAAGAGGGTTTGATCAATGGGATATATGATCCTGGCGACTGACTTATCTTACCTGTAGGTCACTGGGCATCATATTTGCTGACGGCAATGCCCCCGCTAGCCACAAATCCTTTGAGGCTCACCACCGATGCAACAACTTTTGTGAATTATTTGGGGTTTCGGAACATTAGTAGCCAGCTTAACTAGCCACAAATCCTTTGAGGCTCACCACCGATGCAACAACTTTTGTGAATTATTTGGGATTTCGGAACATTAGTAGCCAGCTTAACACATGTGGTTGTAGGATAACACGATCTTCCCTTGCGCCACTATCAGGCGTGTTTTCTGGGGATCTTTCGGTTCGTGACAGGTCTCCGGGTGGCTTGGAGTGACCCATCGTCGCGTCTGTGCATACTGCACATTCAATATATACATACCTACCAAACACTTGTTACATTCAAAGATACTTCCTTTCGTTTTGAAACAGACATCGATTTCTACAGCAGATTCTAATACACCATTTACATCAACTACGATGGTCACTAGCTAAGTAAGTTCCAATATATACTTACATGCAAGGCAACACGCGTCCATCGAAACCCAGTTGGCAGATATAGGCATCGTGCTTTATAACACCTTGGTAAGCCATATTTGATGCGGTTGAAACCTATTCAACTGACATGGCGCGTTCCACTAGGATATAGTCGGCCCACGGAGTCATCATTGACCAGTAAAGGCGTCCGCGGCAAGAGTCTGAAATGCATTACAGAGCAACCACTAGTCAAGACGATTGGTCGAAGACACTGGCAGGTTGTTGTGACATAGTCGACGTCGAGTGCGTCTGGGCGATACGATATAGGTATGGGGCTATAAACACCCTCAACTGGTCTGAAAGACGACTCTGTAAATTTATGGACAGGAACCATTCCTCATAATGGCTGGATATATCTTAAGTTCCGACTGCCAGTCTCCTCTAAAAGCACCATTGAGTACGTTTTCCTTTTGAATATCTAAGCCAGCAAGGTAAGCCGCGAGCAGGTCGCGAGCGATTATTGTCAGAGACTTGGATACTGTTGGACCTCTTTAGCCGACCCCCCGAACTGGGTGGCAGCTGCCCTAGAAGGAGACACACGTGGATGATTTTGAGGTTGACAGTGAGAATGCGGGCCCACAGGAAATGCAATGAAGTTAGAAAATCATTGATCCGAGAATTAACTATGTGTAGAAGCTGGTGGTCCTAGTTTGCTCTGTCTTTACTTCCAGTCTTCGATGAAGCGTGGCGAAAGGTTGCAAATTTAGCCGTACGAAAATGGCAAAATACATTTGGCGTCGAGGCTGACCGCACTGACCCAATCAAAGAATCATTGCGATCAGTACCTCGGTAGCCAGTACGCCGCTAGACGTCACCCACCCGAACAATGACAAGGCGATACTTGCTCGGAGAGACCAGATCAGACAACGCTGGAGAAACAGAAACCAGCTCAACGTGGCAAGGCGACCTATAAATATATAGGGGTTGTATGGCTCAGGGCTAGCAACGTAAACGCGTAATGAGACCGCATTCACGCTGCTCAAGGGAGACCTGAAGGAGACGAAGAGAGATGCAGAACGCTCGCATGACCCTGACAGTCGTGATGGAGTTGATAAAGTGACGAACGTGGTAGGAAGGGGGTGGCAGCAGATGGCCCGGATGTCGGAGCTTTATTAGGTTCTTCTCGTCTATCATCTGTTGTATACTTTCAATCTTTCTTTCATCTTTTACACGACGCCGAGCCCGCCTCGATATCCCTTACGAACTACGACTACGCTTCCACCATGGGCGACAACGAGGAGACCACTCATACACCTGTCGATGATGATGCACCAGGGCTACCCATATCGGTCCCAGACTCAGGGGACACCGGCGAAGGTGGCAAGCTCAAGATGATAGTGCAGTTGGTCAGGAAATGCTTTGGCGTGAAGGACATCGCAGCCATGTCAGTACAGAACCTGCCTGTGGATCGTGCAGGACGCTCATCTTTGATTTCAGGCGACTCTCGTTGCCGGCATCGCTCTTGGAACCGCAACCCAATTTAGAATACTGGCAGTATCTAGACAGGCCAGACATGTTTGCTGCGTTGCGTTGGCATTTGTTCCTCTATGACCCAGCCTCTGAACATTCTACAGAATCAATGACTCTGACGACCCCTTTGAACGAATGTTGGCCGTCCTGAGGTTCACTTTTACAAAAGACCTCAAATTTGTGGTTCGTTCCATTGCTCCTCGACAAATCCAATCTTAATAGATTGGATTATCTAGCATGGCAAAGTATGCAAGCCCTACAACTCCGTTCTCGGCGAGCACTTCCGCGCCCACTGGGATGTCTTCCCTGTCGCCAACTCCAACGAACCTCTCACTCCACTTGTACCCACAACTTCCCCGGCCTACACCGGTGCATCAGAGACACTCAGCATCAAGAGTGGCAGGAGTTCGAAAAGTACACTCAGCGGACGTAGCTTCAAATCCAAGTCCGGAAAGAGCCCCTCTACGGCAGCGACAACTCCCCTGCAATCCGCTGGCGTCGACGACGTGAACGCACGAATGTCAAGTCTCAACTTGGCAAACGGGTCGTCACGCCTGCGCGTTGTCTTCCTAACAGAGCAGGTCTCCCATCATCCGCCAGTCTCCGCGTTCTACGTAACATGCCCCGAACGCCACATTGACCTCTCTGGAATCGACCAGATATCTGCCAGGGTATCAGGGACGGCAGTGCGCGTTGCTCCTGGCGAATTAAACCAGGGTCTTTTCATGAATATCACGGGCGGTCCAGGAGAAGGCGAGCGGTATCACATCACGCATCCCATTGCCTTCGTCAACGGAATCCTTAGAGGGAGCTTCTACGCTACGATTGATAGTTCGAGCATAATCACATGCGAAGGAGGTAGACCTGGCCAGAAGTTCCGCACCATCATAGAGTATAAAGAAGAGGTCAGTCTTCCACCACCCTTCCCCTGAACAGTGCCTCATAATTCCACGATAGTCTTGGCTTGGTAAAGCCCATTTCCTCTTAGAAGGAGTGATCCATACCGTGCACGAAAGCGACACAGAACACGAGGAGTGGACCAAGGTCAAACACGTGCCACAATCTCGCGTTGTTGCAGTCTTTGACGGAACCTGGCGTGGGAACATACGCTGGAGACGCGTCGGGTTTGGCTCCTACCCTCGAAGCACATCATCAGCGTCGTCGTCGCCGTCTCCCTCTCATGAGACCCTACCTCGTGGTTCCATCTCCTCACCAGCGGCATCCAAGGCCTCCCTTGGTCGTCACTACGACGAGGAGTACAGCACCCTGATCGACCTCTCTGTCCTCCAAGTCTTGCCAAAGACCGTACGCCCACTCGAGAAGCAGCTTCCTGACGAGAGTCGGAAGCTTTGGATGTCTGTCACGGACCACCTTTTGAAGAAGGAATATTCAGAGGCAACCAAGGAGAAGATTGTGATTGAGCAGAAGCAGAGAGAGCTGGCGGCGGAGCGCAAGAGGAAGGGCACCGAGTAAGTGGTTCGATATGACACCAGGTATATCTATTTGACGAGCCTCCCAATAGGTTCATTCCCCGCTACTTCGAGAAGAGCATGGCGAAGGGATACTCCCTGCTGACACCGGAAGGCCAAGCCGCCATCCAAGAGGAGCTAAAGGAAGATCCTTAACACATAGATGAATATGGGAGGACCCTAAGGGTTTTCGATGTTTTATTTTTACGCGCACGACTACACACTGTTATATATGTCCCCTCGGACCTATCACCCTTGTACATTATAACGACTACGTACACGTTTTCCATCCCATCCATACTAATGATTTTTCTCTTCATGACTGCGATTGGCGTCGTGTTCCGGGTTTTAGCTCAGTAGACAGTTGGTTCCTCTACATATCATTGTTTTTGCTCTTCTTCGAATGCAATCCAGCCTTAGGCCTAATCAGGCGCGCGGACAGGCCAAACAAATTTATTGAATCATCAGGAAACGTCAACGATGACATTCGTCGCCACTGTGCTGACTGTCAGCTCCGCTCGAATGGCTGGCTCACCGAGAGCGAGATGATTTCCCTCAATTGTGTGCTTCGAGATGACCCAACGAAGGTATGCACTCCCACAGTTCAACAATTGAACTTCATCTAACGTTTTCATAGGGCACTATGCACAACCGTGAAGGGCTAACTATCAAGGCGGTCCTCGATTACGATCTATGGCCACTCTATATTGCGTGAGTACTGCATTCTATGAGAGACACCGAATGCTAAGGCAATCCGCAGCGGCCTAGTGTTTCGTATCTCCACCACTACTCCCGCTACCTACCTGAGTCTCTCTCGCTCCTTAGCATTGGGTAAGTGTGCTGCACCCTGTCTCACAAGGGCTTATCCGCTCACGACGCACAAATCCTAAGCTTCAACACTTGCGAAATCAATCTCCTCAGTGCAAATGTTTTTGGCATCATCATTATATTCATTGTCACGCTCATACCTGAGCCGGTAAATGAGCGCCTCGATGAAGCATTGCCTTTCTTGATAGCAATATACACGTTCCCAGTGAACACGGGTTTTCTATCAACTAAAGATGGGCTCGATAAAGGATGAAGTGTAATATTGGATCTTATTCAACAGGAAGTAGGGAGTGGCTTATAATTGTCTTGTGAACCTGCGGCACGCGCAACACCAGCCTCCTGGTTCTTCGAGTCGTCGACGTTGGCTGTGTGCATTTCTCGTCGCGCTGTTGCTGCGCCGTCGATGATGTAACGGTTGATGTTGTAGAAAAGCGAGCCTTCGCCACAGAAGTGATGCAGCTCTTTGTGTGTCAGGGTCCGTTCCTTCCATGACTGCCTTGCTCTGGAACCAACGAGGGCATGCCAGTCTATCAAAAAGCGGATAGGCAGTCCCAGAGCAGCCGATGCTAACATAGAGGCGTGATTTTCGTAACAAAGAGCTTAATAGTGAAACGAATGCCGAGGTAAGTGGCGACCATAAAAAATAGCGCTGATTTCAAACTGACCTCTGGAAAGGAAATATATGTTTATACAACCCATTCCCCAGAAAACACAGGACATCACGCGTAACTGATCCTGTTGGAAATACGAGCGTCATCGCGCTCAGATTGTATGATCTATTTTTGTATATCATTTTTGTGATTACTTTCTTGCTCCCCTCGCTCCACCACCGTTGCCATACCGCCCCAATTTACTTATATTCGTGTACTATTATGATTGTATCCCCCGTCCGTTTACACCTGCAATAACAGGATGTCAACCGTTTCGACGTTATTCTAACAGATCCAGCGCACAGAGTGTGTAGTATGAATAAGCAAGGGGGAGTATGAGGACAGCCAGCCACAACAAAATGCTGAGGAACATAACCCGAATGTGGTTGTCGGAGATGGCGAGCGATGGGACAGGCATAACGAGCGCGATCCAGGGGAAGGCGAAAACAAGCCAGAAATTACAGAACGTGAGAATAGAGGGCCAACTGATACAGCTGAACATGGCAGTTGAGCGTTCTTAAGCTTGAACGTTTGAACACTTGCGACTTCACTCTTTACTTTATATAATCTCTTGTATGTCTCAGCTTTGTCATGTTCATATGTTCACATATCCCTCTGCTGAACGTACGGCTCTCTCCAATTTTCTATCACTATATCTCGCTCTTCTTCACCTCCCACTTATTAAATAGAAGAAACAAATTGAACCTAGGGACACCGGTACCACTGCTGGAATTGTTGCCCTTAACACTGAGAGGAATTAGAAAGGCGTATTCAGCGGCGCCATATTGGACATAATCTGGCACAAAATCGATTATGTGTGTCTCGAGACCAGTTCCATTGCCAATTACTTATTATTGAACGCGTCGCGGCGCGACTCTTCGCGCACGTGAGTCTAACCTGGCCTATTCAGGGCGCGCTATAAAAAAGGCCAAACAAATCATCCTGAATGTCAACGACGACATTCGTGGCCACTGCGCTGGCCGTCGGCCTGCCATGGGCATTTTCACTGCGAAAGGCGTCGTTATCGTGGTCTACGTTCATCTCTGTCCTTCTTTTACTCCATTCCCTGACAGGGCTACACACACTGTTTCTACGTTCACCTCCAAACGTCTTCAAAGCCCTTCAGGTTCCCCTCAATACCCCTACCGATACCATTCGCGCCGTTCTTCTCCAGAAGTCTGATGCCCCTGATTTAGATGCAGAATTAGAAGAACTTCTGCGCCGGCTAGCCTCCTCTGAAGTCCGTACGCTGTATCCGCGGTTTGGCCATAATGTCATCGCGACGTGCTCGTATTGTCATTCATTCACGGATTTTGCCATCTACTCTCTCCCTCGACCGATAATGTCATATATACGTGAAGCGGCATTTATTGGGGTGCGTTACGATTCTTGTGAAAATGCATTGTACGCTAAGTATTCCACAGTTGATCACGAGTCACAGGCGTAAACCAGCCGTCACTTCCCTTTTTGTGATCTTTTTAGTAGAATTCTACGTGCTTGCTACTGTAGATATCAAAATTCCGCTAGGATTCAGCTCTCAGACATTTGCAACGATATGGGTACGCCTATTTGATTATTTCAGCACAGAAGAGCCCTTAGAAAGTTTGATACAGTGGCACGACGCTCTCCTCAACATTCGACACGCTATATTCATCCTTCTACCAATCATCATTCACTTCGCTCCTCCCTTCCGGATTCCCTTCATCTCGCGACCTGCACCGCCAGCCAGCGTTGACACTTCAGCTTTATTGGCTAAGACCCATCAAACATTGACTCATCTACTCCCCACTCTCCACCTTCTTAAATACGGACAGGCTGCGACAATGCGAGTCCCAGAGCTACGTGCTCGTGCCTCTGCCTGGTGGGAAGAGGAGGCGAAGGTGGGCGGATGGATACGTGAAGATGGCGCGGGAGATTCGGAAGAAGTCTCATCTACGAGCGTACGCAGCGTTGCGAGGGGCCTCGGGACTTCGTTTGATGAAGGCGGGGAAGGCGTGCAGGAGGGCAAACTACGCACGAGCGCGAAGAACATGACGAAGATATTGTTAATTGACGGGACGAAGCCAAGCCCAAACTGGTAGCTATGTTAACGCAGTAGTAAGTCGTGTATTCTGTATCTATGCTTGCACACGCTTTTTTCGTATCAAGTAATATAATTACCTCCAAGATATACATGTGCAACTCGGTATTACTCTTCAAGAAAATATTCATACCCCAAACGTCGCCCGTACTAATGATCGTTGTCCGGTAGATCGAGCGGTCGAAAGTCGAAAAGGCTTCTGCGAGAGATAGGTCCAAGAGCTGCCGACATTGAGGCCGTTCTTTCTCTTCCGGGGTTTGTGACCCGTTCTGGATGTCCCCTGAGAGACCGAGAGAATATCTGGTTCTTCGATGACGAATATGAGTTTTATAGTATCATATGACATGGCAGATAGCAATCCTCACCGGTGTACGATTCCACGACGACGGTGGCTGAACGGAGAGCCTTCCGATGGCCTTGAAATATTTCGAAATCAACACAAGAAACAGAGCCTATGAGGCGGGAAGATTCTCACTGTGCCTTGAACCGCAGCGCCGCTGTGACGCTGTGGTTGGACGTGTGTCACGGCGTGTGGCAGCGTCGCCGCAGGAACCGAGTGACGAGAAGAATAATTCTCCACGGGTGGCCAGGGGGGAACTATCGATGCCCTAGTGTCTAAGGAGGTTGGAATGGAGTTCGGATAGCAGAATGGAGGAACCTGGGGCGTCCCTTCATCTAGCGACAAAGTAACAAAATCTCGAAGAAAATCCTGGTTAGAAGTAGGCGCGACATCATTCACATGATAATTTTCGATGTGCTGGAAGAAGAACGGATGATATATCAGCGTAAAATCATAGTAAAGAGTGTAGTTACCGATGCAAGCATAATGTCGTCCCTGAAGCCTTCTTCGCAGGTCAGACATTGCGGATGTTTTTCCGGTGAATGCTTATAGTGTTCTTTAAGACGATCTTGGTATATATCACTGATTCCACAGGCAGCACAATTTCCCATTGGGTGTTCTTTGTCGTGATGCTGAAGCGCCACACAAGAGCGTGTAAGTGTTCAACGATAAAAAGGGAAATGGTAGGGCGAATCATCCACCTCGTCGCGGGCTTCAGCGTCCCTAAAACCTCGTCCACACTTCGGGCATTGAGCGTGGTGTCGAGAGCCTTTATAATGTGCCTCCCGCGCTTCCGGAGACCGGAATGAGCGGTCACAATCGTCGCAACTCCAAGTAGGTGGATGTTTTGCCTTGCGATGCTACGTGAAGCAAACATCAATCGTGTGAAGGTCAGTTGAAGGGTAAGGAAGGACTTACAGCCTCTAGGGCTGTATTGTTGACGAAGCGGCGCCTGCATAGGGCACACGCTGGATGATTTGCTGAGCTAGTCGCCAAGTGCTGATGTAGAGCTTCCTTATCTTTGAAATAACGCCCAGAGAGACCGGAACCATCCTTCGGTTGACAGCTGCACCAAGGCATGAATATTTTATGGATAGATGATGAACCTGAGGGTGAGTAGTGACCAGTATATAAAGTATTTGGGACGGCGTGCGAACATAGTTCAAATCAGAGCAGTCAAGAAGAATCCGAAGCAATGCTGTGGAGGCCGGGCCAGAGCATTGGGCACTAACTACGGAAAGAGAACGCTCCGGGCCGACAAAAGCAACGCCGTCAATATCTATAGGGAAAACGCGAGGGAGCCAGTTTGTAAAGTGTGGCGAGCATCGGATGACTCGTTCTGACCCATAGATCATAGTGATCACCGCCGCTCCAGGAAGGCACCGCTATCTGATGTTCTAGGAGCCCAAGTGAAGCTGACGGATTTCATGCACCACACACGTTCCATTTCTTGTATTGAATAGCCAGCTGTGTAGAGGTATGTCTGTTTGAAACTCAAACCAGGATTCTGGTAGAAGAAGGAAAGTTTAAAAATAGGATCTAATCACCGCGATAATGACTTATCACTTTCGCTGACTTGCGTGCCAGATAACGTATTTCTTTCCCCTGCTTAGTTGAGGCTTGCTTCTATGATATAGTGAACACGGCATTTCCTACCGAGTCTTTCTCTCTCCAGCCTTTTTATTTAAAGGTTTCTGATAGTTTTGCTCTCGTAGGAGACACTTCTTTAACCAGAATGAACAGACAAGTTCCAGGCTTTCTTGGACGATCTTTATGGTGGAAAGAATTCACAACTCGAAGTGTATATCCTTTGAGCCATGGTCCGACGGAGTCGCAAAGACGATCTGATCGAGACATCGAGGTGAACTTCATCAAGTTGCTGAGTATCATAAGAAGACTTGAAGGGAATCGACACGGTGCCTGATGGGTCGTATTACGACCTGAAATCTAACTATTAAAAGAGCTTTCTTGGCGGTAATGACGAGGACGTACTTTTGCTATTGTTCGAGCTAAGATCGCAGACGGCATCAGATAGTTCTCGAAGGTACGCTGTGCTAATTGGCGCGGGCCTACTTCTTGAGATCCTTCGAGATCCTTAGAGTCGAACTTATCGACGGCGATCAGAGACGTTACGATATGTCGTCAATACGTCATCCTTTGTGTGCACTTTGTATCCTGATATGTCTGCGAAGCGCTGGACGTCCAATTGAGGCAAATGAGTCGACTTAAAAAGAGGTAAGTAGAGGCCACTAATGATACACAGCGTCTATTCAAAGGCATGAGTGCTGAGCGCTGAGCAGCCAGATTGGCTCCAGAGCCAAACCTCTTGATTAAGCAATACAGAAAGAAGATCCAATCGTTGTAGAAGTTATGGTCATAAGATGGTAGTAGATGCATGAGTATGTAGGTGGATCCAACAATCCAAGACATTAAAGTAATAGCAAGACGCGAAAAATCAGTACGTACAACAGAAAATCCAATTAATACCACATCAAACAGCAAGAGATAACGAGCGCCTAGTGCCCCACCGGCATATCAGGCATGAGATAATGAAGTGGTTTGCCCTCTACACCTCCAGGCCCGAAGCTGTTCTTATGAGCAAGCTCCTGGCGTGCAAGCTCCTCGCTGCTCGCGTTCGTCGAACTCCCGTTGCTCTTGTCCGAGTCTCTTTCTTTGTCGCGCAACTTCGATTTTGAGCGTGACTTCTTTGATACCACGGACTTGAGGCTCTCGCGCTCAGCCCGTGTTGAGTAGTGTCCAACCGTTTCAGCGGGAATTGGGGGCACCGGGTCGGCAAAGGGCGTCGCGGAGGAGGCGAGAGGTGACGGGGAGGACACAGGTGATGTTGCAGGAGAAGAGGCAGCGTCGGTGTATGCAGGGACAGGTTTTCGTGCAGTCTTACGCGAGGCATTCTGACCTGTCGATGAACTGCGGACAATGTTGATGGGAGCCACTGCAGGGGGAGAGGCGAATGGAGACTGCCCGTGAGATGCGGACGAGTCGAGTGAAGGTTGTCCTGCATGTGATTGCGAATGACGATGGTGATGCTCGGAGGGAGCAACTGAGGAGCCCGAGTACGAACGCACATTGGTCTTGCTACCGTTGGTAGCATTTGAATCGGGGCTGCGGTATGGCAACGTGGAGAGTACCATCTCCTCAGAAGGTGATCCCGCGAACTTTTCCTCGGATGGAGAGCTGCCATATCCGCCGTACTGAACCGATCCCGAACGCGACAGATATGAATTAATATCGTCCTGTGACGTACCACGGCCTTGAGGGCTCTGTCGGGTGCTCACATAGGGTTTCTGCACCTTAGGATCACTGAGTGGGGCATGTGAGTCGACGGAGCCAAGTCCGCCCCAGCGTCCTGCATCTACATTAGCCGGTGATCCCATGCCAAATCCGTCCTTCCCCGGGCCATTGGCACGAGCTCCAGACGGGGCACGAGCGTGGCCACGATTTCGTCTAGTGCGTGCGACGAAGAAGATGTAGAAGCCAAGGGCAAGAATAATGACGATAACACCTGCAACGACGCCTCCTGCTATTGCTCCCTTGTTGACCGGAGTGTTAGATACGCCACCAACGGGCACAACCGTGGGCGAACTTGATGCAGATGATGATACATCATTAGTGGTAGTTGTGCTGACGGACGACGAGGCCGTTGAAGAAGAGGTGGACAAAGATGAACCAGAGGCGGAAGAGGAAGAGGAGGAAGAGGATGTTAGGCAGGAAGTGTCGCTTCCTTGTTGGACGGTGAAAGTCGGCGAGTAAGTCACGTAGGAACCAGTGGAATTAGTGGCATCTACGATAGCAATCAGTTCATATGTTCCCTGTGGAACAGCGAGTGCAGTCAAATTGACCCCGTCCACAAAGGGAGAGATCGATCCAGAGATATTGAGTAGGACATTGCCGCGACGATGTACATTTCGCCGGAAATCTGTGGCAGTTGGTACTGGCGAGGACGACGATGACTGAGGCACATTAACGTCGGAAATGAAGATCGTAAGAGGACTGTCAGGGCCTGTGTATACCCAACTGAACGATGCAGAGGCGCAAGATGTTAGCTGGATGCCAGAGACGCCGACAAAATCGAGAATAGGCGTATCCTGGCGAGCTAGAAGAGGTGCGTTAGGAACGTGGGCCACGGCCCTCCACGCCAAGGCAAGCAGGACGAGCCATGGCATCCTCGAGGACGTCGTCGAGGGCATCGTGGTCAAGGAGAGCACGACGGCTCTATTTGGCCGAGCGACCCCGTCTCCAACAATCCAACAATTAAAAAGTGCCACATGATTGATGTGATGCGGCGAGGCTTGGCCAGGTCTAAAAGTTTACTAAAGCGAGAAAGTCTTATCATTTTCCATCTAAATCAACGGTCCAATGGTCTAGTGGTTATGATTTCTGTCTTACAGGACTTTGTTCTTCACACAGAAGGTCTCCAGTTCGATCCTGGATTGGACCAACTTTTGCTATTTTTTGAACTCGGTTATTTGTCACCTCACGCCTTCAGTATACGACCAGTTTACTTTAATTTGTTGACTCATTTTTTCACTTTCGTCGCTCACAGGCATACACCGTAGATTGGCTATGGCCTGGACTTACATGCCTGCATTTCTCTTCGAGTGCAGTCTTATACAATCTAGGACGCGCGTCCTCCGAGTCGGGTTGACCAAGACCCACACTTCAACTTCAGATTTGAAATATCCCTGGCCTATTTGATCATAGGACAATAACTAGTGAGCGCTATTCGGTCTCTGCACTTCTTCCTTCGTTGATTTGCGTCGAGGAGTTCCAAATCTAATTTAGTCTCAACATGACGATAAATTTATCAGCGTCTGACCCACTCCAACCTGACATCTCCTACATGGGAACCGAGGCACCCGCTCAGCTGTGGAGTCTGAATAGACATAAAAGACCAGACGAGGCGAATATTTCATCATCCTTAACACTTTCCAGTAAGCCCATTGTCAGCCTCATAGCTGCTTTTTGCTTACAGTTCTCACTCCAGTAATCATTTCAATCAGTTATGTCTAACTATGTTTCAACTGCATCTCTCGTTGGTGAGGATCATCGATACGATCACATTGATCGTTACTCAGAAAGCTGACTTTTTCACAGGCAAAGTCGCGCTTGTCACGGGCTCGTCCAGAGGAATCGGCGCTGCCATCGCACAACGCTTAGCAGAGGATGGCGCAAGTGTCGTCATCAATTGTTAGTCCACTTTTAGCCGTTATATACATTCTCGACAACTAACCAACACAGATGTCAGTAACGCTAACCGCGCAGAAGACATCGTGAAGGCCATCCAATCGAAAGGGCAGGGCGCAGCTGTGGCTATCAAGGCAGACGCGTCAACCATCGATGGCGGTAAAGAGCTTGTTGAGGCTACGATCAAGGCATACGGGAAGATCGACATTTTGATCTGCAATGCCGGAATCATGGGTAGCAAGACCCTAGCCGAGGTCGACGAGAGGTTCTTTGACGATCACATCAACTGCAACGTTAAAGGTCCCCTGTTTTTGGCGCAAACCCTCGCGCCACTTCTTCCCTCTCGTAAGCATCACTACTTGGGGTAATCGCTGTCTCACTAACTGGAAATGTAGCTGGCGGCCGCATTATCTTCTTTGGATCGAGTCTAACGGATGCGTCTACGGTCTTACCAAACGCTCTTGCCTATGTTGCCTCTAAAGGTTCGTGCAGGTAACCACCCCTATCTTGAAATCTCACACCTTCACATCAGGTGCCCTTGAACAAGTTGCCCGGGTTCTTGCCAAAGATCTCGGTACACGTGGAATCACTGTGAACATGGTGTCTCCTGGCCCTGTCGACACGGATCTCTTCCGTGCAGGCAAGTCAGAGGCTATTATCAAGGCAATCGCCTCTCAAAACCCCAGCAACCGCCTTGGTCTTCCAGAAGACATTGCGCCTGTCGTGGCGTTCCTCTCCAGCCCCGCGGCGCAATGGATAAATGGCCAGAAGATTCGCGTAAATGGAGTTAGTATTCTCCCCTACTTTGTGCCCTTACTCTAACTAAAGCATCTATTTCTAGGCCTTCGTGGTCTAAATACACTGCGGTCGAACTTGGCCTTGACATAACTTGAGATATTGCTCCCGTTGTAACTTCTCATCTATGAATGTCACTTGTTGTACACTGCATCTTCACAAAATTTACATGGCAGGGCTCACTCGTCTAGTAGCGAATTTGGGGGTGATGATTTTTGCCTCCACCTTTTGTTTCCGCCTCGATCGAATCGACGATCATCTTATTGAACTCACACGGACTAGCCAAATAAAACGTCATCGCCCACGGGCGCCTCTTGACTGCTTCTGCACTTTCTCTTCATAAATAAAATACTTTTGAGTGGTTAGTCCGCTGCGAAAATAGGTGCACAAGAAACACTCTTGGTTCTCATCATCTTTGCTTTCCAGACCCGGATCTCCGTCCTTCACAAGCCTTTGATTCTGGAGAAGCTCTTGGAACCACCTAAGCAGGTTTAGCCCTTACGTGCAGGGTTATGTACACTTCTCACTGGCATGAGCTCTGGGCTCTTTTGTGGGTTCCTCCTGTGAATGTGATGAAGCATGGAATTTGATGATCGGATATTTGAGGGCCGGAACATCAATGCAGGTGCAACTCCAGATTCTTCGGACCCCACGTTCCCCTGTGATAAAACTCACACGAAAAGGGTGCCTACCCCAGCCTGAACAACCTCGGCGGCACCTCGCCCAATTTCCCCCCTCTCGTCTCACCAAATTTTCACAGGGGCCACTGGAAATTGATGAAATTCGTAATGCTGTCAAGATC
The DNA here is from genome assembly GCA_018221635.1 of Tephrocybe sp. 10521TJB. Taxonomy (NCBI): domain Eukaryota; kingdom Fungi; phylum Basidiomycota; class Agaricomycetes; order Agaricales; family Lyophyllaceae; genus Tephrocybe; species Tephrocybe sp. 10521TJB. The sequence continues at coordinate 17,034 of JABAJS010007639.1, forward strand.
ATTTTGTGGGGAACAGCGTTCAACTACCGACGGCGAATCGCTTTATAAACTGGGAAAGCACAGTTAACACGGCCAGAGGACCCAACGGAAATCTCCAGTGGACTATGACAGCTCGTGAGTTCGTATATCTTTTTTCATCCACCTAATTCCTACTAAATATGTAATGTACATTGTGCCATGACGATCTAGAAGCCTTGATTTTCCCTTGACTGTCCGCGGCAGAACGGCCGTTGTTGTGACAGGAATACATAGACTGCGTGGTGACTGGTGGGGTTGTGCAAGTGAGTGACTTTTTCCCGAGCATGGGTAGCCTGACTGCAGATTATGAAAGTTACAAAAAGGACATCGCCTGATCTCACTATTACCATGTTTTGACAATAATCGACGAACTCAAGGTTATCGCGATGCTAAGAATTAAAGCTCGGTCGGAGACATCTCCCCGGGTCTCATCACACACCCGTGGCACACCTATTTCAGCGGCCTCGGCATACCTCAATAGTTCCACCAGCTTAGCCTGGCATGGACCGTACTTCGGCCGGCCTTACTCTCCTTGTACAAGCACGGTAAAATTTAACGCTCACGAAGAATAGCGTATGTGACAGGTTGTTTATCGACGGCCAGGAAATCTTGGTCTGGTTACCGCCAGAGACCAGAAAAGGTTGGATCAATGGCATTCATTATGATCATGGCGCTCCTGTGTCGTGTGATGAATGCGGGCATAAAGAACGCTCCAGTATTGAATTAAATATAACCTGTACACATATGTACGCCTTAGCTATTTCGCGAGAAGCACATGGAATTATGCGACGTCCAAGGCACCCCTGGGCCTTGGCGTCTTTTGAATACACATCAAGTCCCAAGAAAGTCCCCAAAACCGCCCAACACACATCCCCATCCGTGCGACTTGTTGATTTTTCTTCAGTCAATATCGTATCGGTCACATTCCGTACTTCCTCTTGATCGCAGTCCACGCAGGTGCCACAGCCGAGTTGCGAGAAACAAAGACACCCATGTCTTGCTCAGGTATTCGATTGATATCCACGCGATTCCAATAACGTGTAAGGACGTAAGATATATCCTGAGCATCACCTTCCGAACCACGGCTTGGAAATAGTATGAGAGGTGCGACATAACACTAAAAAAACTTGGCGTACATTATCCACGACTTTAGCTTGGCCCTAACGAACTCTGAAATTGTGAGGAATGGAACGCCCTGAAGCCTCATCACCGTCACGTTGTCCAGGTGGCGAGGGCCTGACTCTCCGGCCGCCAGTATCTCAATCTAAGAGGATAGCTCGAGCATTATGGTCAGCGATCAAAGGATGGGCTTACGTCGATAGGTGGGATCAAACGACGATATGTGGCGTGGAGTCTGGACGGGCGTAAGGGTTAGGGGAATGGGCAGGCTGCGGAGTCACCGACCTGTTGGTCCACGGTGAGTTGGTCGTAGTAAAATCTGCACTGCCGGCCAGCGCATCGCGCACCCGTCTGAACGGGTGCGTCTGGCCGAACTCGACTATGCAGAAGATCTCCTGAAGAGCAAGAGTGAGGAAGGAGGGTGATCTCGCGTGAGATATGACGACTTGCGTGAGCCTGAGGAGCATTGGACAAGACTGCAGTCAGAAAACCACCGTAGAAGGCATGAGGGACCCCACTTTCGTGGAGGAGATACGAGAGGGCTGCAGCGGCTTCCAGAAGTCTTCGAGTTTCAGACATTATAGGGTAGGAGGGGAATGGAAGGAAAAGGGCCTAGTGCATGTTATAAGTGAGGACGAAGGGGATGACCCGGCTGCTGCTGGGTATGTAATAAGTCTCTGTGAAGAGGGCTGCAGCCTAGAAAAGAAAGAATCAACAGATGGCTGATCTTGGTCGTTCAATATATCTGGTGGCTAAAAGCGGGTATGTCCGATCATGTCAGTCGAAACCGCACTGCGTTGTGGCAACGTTCCAAGTCATAAACAGGGGAGGCAATTATTACAGCATCGTATCCAGCAGATTGGTGTATATACAAGGAAGCAGAGGAACGACTACTTGGCCACGGCTTTAAATTCAGCGGGCGGTTGGGGGCAAAAGCTGGGGTAACGGATCACACTGCCGTCCGCGGCTAATGCCCTGAATTGCAATGCTAAAATGAAGGTACAAGGCCATCGAGCAAGAGATCGAATTGGGATATTTTTTCCGATGTGGAAGAGGGGACAAGGTCACGTTCATGTGACGCGTGATGGTCATGTGGATCACGCGACCCTCTCCTGAATTTTCTTGCCATCTCTGTTTCTCGTCATCGCGGCTTTCAAGGGCTCTCTCCTCGGCGCATGCATACAGGCTTCTGTGGAACAGCTTCCAGTCATGTAATGCGAGCATTTCGCGGGGCTGTAGCCCCACGCCGGCAATATACTATGGATCAACGCTGTTGCACTCTGTTCGCCCCCGCAAGGTCCACATGTTTTTCGTTAGGAACAAGACTCAGATCACGAGCAATCCTCTTGCCGTTACGGGCCATTTCCTGGTCCCCGAAACAGCATCCTGTCCCAGAGCGGCCCATAGACGAAGATGACGCAACTAAGGCTGCAATCCTTGACAAGGTCATGAAAGGTCGCCAGCCGACGGACCTCATGCTGCGCTGTAAGCTTATGCAACCAGTACACGCGTTTTTGGAGCTCAGACCTTCTCCTAGGTACTATTCTGGACGCCGAAGGTTAGTTCGAAATCGGCCCTGGCCTCCCTCTAATGTAACTTTCTTCCATAGGCAACGTCAAGACAATTTCAGGCCATTTCAAAAAGTCCGATCTTAGTTCCGAACATGGATTGAACGTGCGGGAAATTGTTCGAGCCTTCGTCCTCCTCTCGGCTAACGTTCATATGCCAAGGCTCGTGACCTGCGCAAAATCGACTCACGAGTGCCGAATCTTGTCCCAACTATTCTTGTCCGAAAGGAAGCTATATTGGTGTGTTACTATTCCGAATCCCACCGACTGACCTTTGATTAAGGATTAGATTAATATCCTTCATATTCGAGCTCTTGTCAAATCAGATGCTGTTCTACTTTTTGATACCTATGGCTCCGCCGATTCACGGCTTCATTCCGTATTCCTGTATCATCTCGAGGTCAGCAGCTTCCTATATTCTCCGACTATCTCATTTTGTGACGCAAAACGTGTAGCACAACCTAAAATCCAAAGGTTCTGGCTCCCCTTATGAATTCAGGTAAGTCGTGCCGGATCCTACTTTGATGCACCATTAACTTGTTTCAGAGCCCTGGAATCGATCCTTCTGTCTGTTCTCAGCGCGCTAGAGGCTGAAATGGTTTTCATTCGGAACCTCGTTGGCGGGCTGCTAGCGGAATTAGAGGATAATATAGATCACGATCGATTCAAGCGCTTGCTTCATTATTCTAGACGACTGACTAGTTTTCAGAACAGAGCCAGTCTGGTGCGTCTCTTTCCTGCGTAGATCCAGTACAGCGGCACTAATAATTTCACAGGTTGAGGAGGCTTTAGAGGAGGTTCTTCGCCAAGGTATACACCTCGTCGAACGCATTACGTGTAGCCAACTCATCTCCGTTTAGATGACGATTTGAATGCTATGTACCTGACGGACAAGAAAAAAGGTGTTATTCGTGAATTGCAAGATCACGAGGAGCTAGAGGTTTTATTAGAATCCTTCACGAAACAAGTGGAGGAAATTGTCAACGAGGCGGAAAATATCCAAGTACGTTTCTTCCGTTCATTCAAAATCGGCGCCTAACGTTTGCTTAGAGCAATGTACAATCTACTCAAGAAATAGTCGAACTAATCTTAGATTCTAATCGTAATGCTTTACTTGCACTTGACTTACAGGTACGATGCATCTCGTGTTCTGACGCCACATGATCTGACGTAGTACAGGTGTCCATAGCCACCATGGGAGTGGGCACAGGTGCATTGATCGCTGGGCTTTTTGGTATGAATGTAAGGTCCCGTAGTCGGAGTTTCTACACAGCTGCTAAAGATCGCATCTAGTTGACGAGCCATATTGAGCAACATGCCTATGCATTTTACGCCATGTCCGCGACAGCTGCTGCGCTGGTGCTATTGGTGGCGTCCTTAGGGTTCAGAAAGTACAATCTTCCTTTCCTCTTCTGAATTAACCTTCGTTGAGACCCTGACCCCCCTTCAGGCTCTCAAAAATCCGGAAAGTCGGCCTGTCGTCATCCAGCCAGAACAATCGAAAGGTTCACAGGCCATGGCTTCCACTTCCATTGCGGAGGAGAAGCCCTACCGGCTGGTCATAACCCCCCACATAACTCCTAGGACGGAGAAATTGCCTCTCCATACTACACGTGTTCGGGGCCTTGTAACGCTTTTGAACAGACGGAGGTAATATACCCGTTTACTGTCATGATGTTACCTATCATCCCCTCTCATCCTTAGCCCTTGATGTCGAAACACCCTAATGTAATGAAGGATATAGAGAACCAGGCGGCTGACTAGTGGACCATACTACATGTTCTTGAAGAAGCTGGCTTCTCATCAGTCTATGTCATCTACAATGATCCCTATGAGAAGATGCCTATGAATCGATTGTTATCAGATGATCTTCGCTGGACTGGAGAATGTCAGCTGCTTGTTTCATGCTGATATCACGGTCAATCTCAACGCAAGATGTGATGAAATGCGATCGATGTGGTCGAATTCGAAATAGCAGCATTAATCGAGGAGTCGGTGAGCCGTAGGCATTATTAGATTTCCCCCGCATATGGCGTACACCTTCGGAGCGGTATTTTTGACTGAGCGACTTCGACTAGAAGCTTCAATTGATTGCTGTGAAATGAAGGTGTGAAATGAGCCGCGAGACGTGCGAAGATGCCGTTGTAGTACAAGCCAAGGCATTGACCCTGAAGCTGAGGCGCACTTTTGCGAACAAGAGAATTCACCAACTTAATTTTACATGCTTGGACTTTCGAAAAAGATTGATCAATGATGGAAGACTTATGATGAGGATGGGCGTTGATAGCTACATCCTTGTCCTTGAGGTCAGATGGTGTTCATATTAATCTGAATTAGAAATTGCACAAGGATCAGCCTGGCCGAGATGAAGGAGACGAAAATACGAGGATTCCCAGCCTTCTGGATGCAGTAAATGAACAAGCGGAGATGAGATTGTTTACGCTAACTTTCCTAGCAGCCACGGTAGACCCGAGGAGTTGCAAAACACTTATTGGAGCCGAGTCAAGCTCGCGACGCAATATAGTCAACCTGGTTCCACGTGGAAGCGACGGGAATCCGGGGTTGACACAAGGATGGGCTGTGCATGAACGCGAAATGGAGGACACCAGATTAGACGTATGGCCCGAGGGACTCGGAAAAATTTAGTCTGATAAAAAATGTTTCCGTGAAAGCATGGTAGGTTGGCTGGTAGTAGCCACTTCAGCGGGCCGATTACTTCGCTGGCTCGCATGTACCGTGGACAACTTGATGCGGCAGTGTGTGAGTGGACGATATGACCTACATAATACCAATGGCATCGGCACCCTCAAAAATCTGGTTGGGTCAGGAGACCCGAGCCACTGCGCGCCCAGATACGCGTGGACGATGTTAGGGTAGATTGAGCGGTGGTACGATTACTTTTCGTGACTAGATGGATGAGATCGACGGTCGGCGGACCTGGATTACAAATTTATGTCAAGCTTCTGACGACTATCGTCATCAAAAGTGGAGGACTAAATGACATTCTTAGAGATGTGGAGAATCGATGGATAGTTGATTGATTTCAGATCATCGTTCGAAGCATTATCGATGGATTTCGTCAAGACACGGGGCATAAGGTCTGCACAACGTGTTGATTCCTGACCGCGCGGCATGTTCTACTAGCGCAAGCCGGGGTAACAACATGCTAACAGGGGACCTTCATGTGGTCTATAATGTCGGAGGTGATCATCTGGAGAATGTATACGGGAATCGTCGTTAATATTAAATTTTCACTAAATAACGAATATAACTTCATAGATGCGGAAATATCGGTGACAGTGCGTACCTGGATGCTTTTGCATGAGCTACACCTTGCAATTGGCACCCGGGAGTAGCATGCTAGGGTGTAATCCTGGTATAACACAAGAGATGGACTTAAATTTTACATCTTCGACTGTGAGTTGAGTCCATTCTTTCAACAAAAATTCAAGGTTCTCCAAAAGAAAATCTGAAAATTGAGAGGGGCTAGCCATTGTGGCACGGATGGAACTCATTGCTTTGCAAGTTCGCCAATCAGCGCGGCAATGAAGGCAATAGCGCAAATACCAACAAATACGGTAATTTATTGTACCAAGAACCGCCCGGCGGCTAGCGTTAGTAGGGTGACCCACACGGACCCACACGTGGCGGCTTGTATTTGGCGATTGCAAATGTGTCCTCATATGTAGGCTGTAAGTAATACCCACTAACATTCTTTAAACAGGGGTTTTCTTGATACTCTCCTTCCGCTTCGGTTATGTTCAGCACCTCGACCTTGTCTAAACTTTCTTAGGCGGGGAGGGTGCACACTGGCAACACGCCCCCATGGTATAATCAAGGGACTAGACAGCACGACACTAAATGCAGCTCAATGCAGTTTTAAATTCTTGATGACAGAAGTAATGGTTATGTGCCTTATTTATTGTGCATCATGACGTGCCACCTTGAGACGGACCTTCCAAGAACTCAGGCACTTTTTTTCCAGGAGAAAACCCGTCCATTGTGACGCTAGCATACGATTTCGTGGATCTATACGATCGACAGTTAATGTAAGATATGTACCTCTATTTCTGATACCGGCGGGTGCAGCTGACAAGGCTGTCGATCGGTGCCTACGGTTCCAAAATCTCCAGTCTCGACAGATCTCTAGCTCGCTCGATGAATATAGGCCGACTCGGTGCTATGAATCAGATGACCTATTGTGGCCGCCTTTTTTGGGATATGGTGTGTACAAGTAAGTGCGAAATATTCGATAAGAACGCACTATCGGGATTCCTCATGCCCTTGGTCAACCTCCGTTGGAAATGTTTCCGCCGGGTGCTAGAGCGCCGCCGGACCACTGTATTATGAAGGTGCCTGTACTTATGCTCTTTCAAGGCACCCTCCGCTGAAATCTAATCGCGATGCCATGCCACCATCTCTCTTCTCGGATTACATTCTTGTCATCCTTCGGTGACGACATTCGCTTTGAACGCGTAATGAATGCCAACTACGGATGGTACTAAGGAGATGGTTAGTTTCAAGACCACTTGTGGAATTTATGATGATCGACTAGTATATAGACGGTATGCCGTCTGGTTACATTAAATACTCCCCGAGCTACCTTTCTCTTTCCACTTCCTAAAACAAATATAAACTTTACTAGATGTCATACCTACAATATAAGAAGCTAGTGAAGCGCCATCGCCAGTAAGTCAAGAACATGGCGAGATCGCCTGCACTGCGGGTGTCCGGAACCAACTTTTCAAGAAACGAGGTACGAGCAAACATGTACTACCATTTCTAACAGGACTTTTCCTTGGAAACAACAAAAATTTGATTTTTCTCTTTGAACAAGCCACCAACCGTAAGAAACAGATTCGGGCGCCAGTAGTATTGGGAAGAGCCCAAATCATCCTGAAAATTCTAGCCAAAGGATCAGTTCTAGAATTAGTCTAAAAACCATCTTGTGATGAATAGAACTGGCCAGGGCTCGAAGCTTGACGCCTTGAAATTTTTGCGCCACGTGCTCTGAGACAGGCGCAATTATGACAAAGAAGCAGCTGTAGCTAGATTCCACGTCCAGACGAACCATCGCTTGTTGACTGAAGAAGATCTCGAGCAATATGGAGCAGGACATGAAAGAAAGGTTGAGCTTATGTATAGACTTGCAAATGAATTTATGTACAGTAAAGGAATACGAGAGGTAACGGAGGTACGAGGATAACCGGGCATGTAGCTAAAAGGACGGTATACTAGAGGATACCGACTTAAAAAGCTATGCCACGCAAGAACGATCGCGTCACGGCAAAACACGAAACCGAGGAACAGGGGAGTTATAAAAAAATCCAGAACAGAAGTAAGAAAGAAGAGAAAGACGAGCGTATATTCCCCAGAATCGGTATCGTTCCTATAACAACGACACAGCCACTGAAACGAGCCCTAGATCCTAACGAGTTGCAGGTGGCGCGTCCTTGGCTTCCGCAGGGTGCTCGTCGCGTTCCGACGGCGACTCCTTGCCATCCCAAACCCCTGCAATCATCGACATCGTGCTCTCCAAGCTTCGCCGGCGAGTACTGGGACTCGTCATGGTCGTGCCCAAACTGGCCTGCCTCGAGTGCCCGCGCTTGAACCCACCCGGGCTCGTCGGGCTTATGGGGCTTATAGGCGAATACACCGAGGACGCCGAGTTCGGTGATCCCGTTGGCGAGGTGTTAATCTGCTTGAGTGAGCCGGAGGATATGGCCTTCTCGATGCCAGCGGCAACGCCGTTGGGGGTCACAGGTGCGGGCGGAGAATCCACATTTTCTGAAGGGCTGGAGGGCTGGGAAAGAATGGCTTTGCCTTCTTCTGAGTCGGCGTCGAAGAGCTCGGGGGGAAGACGCTCGTTCTCGATATCGGACTTGCGGCTAGGAGGGGAATTAGGATGCGTTTAGGATCGAGCAAGGGTACTACATACGCATCGTCGAAGCCGTTAATGGCATCTTTTATACCCTCGGTGCCTGAGGCAAGAGTACCAAAAGGAAGCTTGCCGGTTCCAGACACACTTTTGAGCTCAGAGACCTTCTCTGATTCCTCACTATGGATGAAAGCATCAGGCACTGCAAGAATCGAGCCAAGAGGTTGACGCACCGCAGTAGCGCAAAGACACGAGCCATCCTTCCAACGGCCATGATCTTATTCTTAATGACCTTTCTACGCTCTACCGACTCCTGTGCAATGGTCGCTGTCGGAGATACCAATGTTGACTCATCATCACTTTCTTCCAGTTCCTCCTTTGTGCAAGTATTGAGAACCGCAACCAACATGTCAGTGACTGGTCCAAACGTATGTCAGACAAACCCTCTCGTTGCAAAATGCTTCACTCACTTTTCTCTCCTACAAAAGGTAAACTCCAGGTGAAAACGTCCATGAAATTGGGTAGCCAATACGGGTGTGGTGTGCAGTTGAATTGCCGTATATTCATGACGTTGCTTTCATACTTGAGGACCGCGGCCTTGTTATTGTACACGTCCAGATAATTGGGGGCCGAGAATATGGTCATTACTGAGGGAAAGCCTGTCGTTTTGGTTTTTCGGTACATACGATACCTGCGGTAGGAAACACAATTAGTAGATGCTGGGAAAAACGAAGATCCAGAGCATACCCAGCATCTTGAGCCTCGTGTGCCCTGATGATGGAGAGGAGGTTATTCCTTTCAAGGAACTGGCAAGCCGCTTGATAACTGTGGGCTTTATGTTATTTTGTTCTGACCCTTGTCGTCGAAGTGCGACGCACGTGAAGAAGTAAGAACAACCCCGGACATGATTGTGCACGAAGCTCTCTGTCGTTTTCTCCGTGCCAAAGTCTTCCACAGGGTCAGCCCACAGTATATCACACATCAGCCCATGAGTTGGTGGTTCACGGAATCGATCGATCTGTGAATGTATTAGTGTGGGGTATGTTAGTGCGTTTCATGGAGTGGACGTACATTGCGGATGTCATCGAGGGTGTTGAGTTCGGGGGAGAGTCCGCCGTGAATGCAAAGGAATTGTTTGTTCATGATGGCAGCGAGGGGGAGCGCACAGAATGAGTCCATGCATGCGTCGTAGATGCGCTCGGAATATTTGTGCTTGCCTACCCGCGTTTGTTAGATATATACGCGGGAGTTGTGGGGAAGAGAACACACATTCAAGCTTGAAGGTGAAGTAGTCAGTCAGATGCCGGCATTCGTGATTGCCACGAAGCAGGAACAGGGTATCGGGATACCAAATCTTCAGCGACCATAGGTATAGCACGCACTGAATATGACAGGATCTCAGGGGCACGTCGTCACAGGGTACAATGAATTTATACCTCGATACTGAAATAACCTCGATCGACATAATCGCCAAGGAAGAGGTATCGTGTGTCGGCGGGGCTGCCTCCAACTTCAAAGAGTTTCATCAAGTCATACTGTATGGATATGTGATCAGTTTGGCGTTGGTGCACAGTTTACCCATGATCCTCACATATTGTCCATGGATATCCCCACAAACTGACCAGGCTGTTAGAGCAGAATTTCACAGTTAAAAAGAGGAGACGTACCGGTAATCGGTGCATCCACCTGCAGTACATTAGGCTCCTTCCTCAGGACCTCAGTCGCGGTCTCCAATATCCACAACGCCTGCTCCTCGCTCAGCCTGCCCTCGCGATAAAAGTGATTCTTCAAGAATGCAATGTCCGGCTTGGATTGATCCTGGCCGTGGCGATTGAAGAACTGCTCGGTGGTGGGAATCTGCATTGCAGGAGCCTGGACCTGTGTGGCGATGGTCGTTTTGCGATTCCGTCAGGCATTAAGACCTCATTGAGGAGAAATCGTGTACATACGTCCTTGACGACCCGCTCTTGTGTGCTGATGACATTTCCGTCCTCGAGGGTGTGCTGAGTGTAGTCAACAGCTGGCACCGGGTGTTTGACCTGAATTTGCTCAATCGCCCTCTCTATATGGGTGCTCATGGCTGCTTCTACTCGGCTTTGAAGGGATTCTGCGGGAAGAGTGAGCAGAGCACACGATGGGCGGAGAGAGGAAGCCGGTGACCAAGCGCTAACAAGCAGTGCTCGTCGGTAAACGTCAACGCAATGGAACGTGACAAGAAATATGAAGATCAAAGGAATCAGATCTTGTCAGTTGCTCGCGGATAAGCGTTTCTCTCGGGCGTTCTGCCTCTACAATGAAGATTTATATGTCGGCGCACACGAGTTCGCTGATTTCCCATGAAATGCGGTATGTGAACCGCTTGACATATTGATCATTCAGTGCTCACAACAACGCGATTCAAGCATGGGACACGTCAAAATTTTTAAAGAACAGGCCGTAGTATATACGCAAGGAGACGAAAGGGCTGATCTATCAGCAGCCACATTCCTATAGGTGCAAAGAAACTGTCCTGAACGCTATCGATCAACTCATCGATGTGGATCAAAGAAAGAAGGTTGAAAGAAGGGTGTCCTTTTACTTATAAAAGGCCATTGGTTTGCATGAATTGAGCCCATTGATCTTGCCGCCGTTGCAATGAAGCGTGGATTTCTCAAAAATAAAACGGCACCTCGCATCGCGCCTACTACCGACTCCAAGCTCACCATCGTCAACCTTGAATCTTCGAGGCCAGTCCTTAATCCTGCTCCCCCAGAGGCCCCGTCGGATGGATATATCAAGCGCGGATTTCTCAAAAACAAAGTGGCACCTCTCGTCAAAAGTAATGTTGCACCTCACGTCGTGCCTACCGCCGACCCCAAGCTCACCATGGTCGACTCCGAACCTTCGAAGCCAGTCCTTATTCCCCATTCCCCAGAGGCCCCCGCCACCCTTCCACCACCTACATCATTGGATGGTGTGAATCTCGCGCATTTCAACCTTACTAACCTTGCTTCGATCAACATCCCGACAGTGTGCGTCTTTTATCCTGGGACCAAAGATGCGTTCCTTCGGCAATTTCAACCTATTCCCTGCAATACTCCCTTATCGATGCCCTTTTACCCAGAGGACATTCCAGGCCAGGGCCGTGGTGTGGTCGCAAGGAATGTGATTAACGCAGGCGATACTTTCTGGGACGAATACCCATTTCTCGTTGTTCCTATGGTCATCTCCGCTGGTCTCCCTAAATCAACCTTAGCACGCACGTTCAAAACGGCGATCGACAATTTCCCTCCGTATATGCATCCAGAAAGCGTTTTTTACTGTCTACACAATTGTAAATCCCAAGACCCGCGAGACATCATGGGCATCATAGATACGAACGCATTCGGCATTGGGTCCCTTCCGGGGCCATACCAAGGCGAATACGCAGCCTTGTTCGCTAAGATTTCATTTGTCAATCATAAGTCAGTTTTCTTTGTCTAAAATGATAACACTCTGGGGCTGACAATCTCTGTAGCTGTGTCCCTAACACGTTATACAAGTGGAATCCGAAGACCTTCTCGTCCACATTGACCGCCTTACGCCCCATCGCGGCAGGCGAGCAGATCTGTATCTCATACCTCTCGTCCCCCTTCCTCTCTCGAGCCAAACGCCAAGCCGAACTCTTATCCAAATATGCCTTCACTTGCAATTGCGCGTCATGCGCCCTACCCAAAAACCTTTCCGCTCGCAGCGACGTAAAGCGACAGGTCGTCTTTTCTGCCGTAGAGTCGCTCCCGAAAGTACATCAAAAACATGAAAGCGTCTTAAAAGACTGGATAGCTGATCGCTCCCTCTCAGAGGACCACCTCCTGAAGCCTGCTCGATTCCTCATGCAGCTCATGGAAGAAGAAAAGGCTTTTGACTTGGTTTTATGGCTCTCGCAGGCCGAGCTCGCATGCAAGGCTCTTTGTGCTCTAGGCGATCGTGCGGGGGTAGTGGGACTGGCGCGGAAGGCTTCGGTGTTTGCAAAGGCGGAGCTGTTTGGCAACGACGCTGGTTGGAGTAAGGTCGCAGATGCTCCAGAGAGGACCACATGGTGGGGTCTACGAAAGAAAGATTGATCTAATAGTGACACGCCATAGTTTCCTGGCGATGCATGCGTTTCTCTCGTACGTCTTCTGCATCTATAATGAAGATTGATATGCCGGCGCACACAAGTTAGCTGATTCCCATGTGACGCAGTATATGAATCGTTTTACATATTGATCATGGAGTGCTCACGATATCAGACCGACACGATTCCCAACCGGGACACGTCAAAATTTTCAAAGAACTGGCTGTGGGATACGCAAGGGCTGATATATTGGTCCTAAAAGTGCAAAGAAACTGCCCTGAACGCTGTCGATCAACTCATTGGCGTGGATCAAAGGAAGAAGGTTGAAAGAAGGCGTCGTTTACTGATAAAAGGCCATCGCTTGCATGAATTGGGTCATTCTCTCTTGTCGTCGCGTCGTCGCAATGAAGCGCGGATTTCTCAAAAATAAAACGGCACCTCGCGTTGCGCCTGCCACCGACCCCAAGCCCACCATCGTCGACACCGAACCTTCGAGGCCAGTCCTTAATCCTGCTCCCCCAGAGGCCCGTCCCGTCATGCCGTCGGATGGATATATGAAGCGCGGATTTCTCAAAAACAAAGTGGCACCTCTTGTAAAAAATAAAGTTACACCTCACATCGTGTCTACCGCCGACCCCAAGCTCACCATGGTCGACAACGAACCTTTGAGGCCGGTTCTTATTCCACATTCCCCAGAGGCCCCCATCACCCCTCCACCGCCGTCATTCGATGGCGTTGATATCGCGCATTTCCACATCACCAACCTTGCTTCGATTAATATTCCGACAGTGTGCGTCTTTTATTCAGGGACCAAGGAGGCATTCATTCAGAAATTTCGATTTATTCCCTGCAATACTCCCATGTCATCGCCCTTTATCTGGAAGGACATTCCAGGCCAGGGTCGTGGCGTGGTCGCAAGGAATGCGATTAACGCAAGCGATATTTTCTGGAACGAATACCCATTTTTCATCGTTCCTACGGGCATCCGGGTCCCCGCTAGTCGCCCCAGATCAACCTTGGTATGCGCGTTCAAAATGGCGATTGACAATTTCCCTCCGTACACGAATGCGGAGATCCTTTTCTACGGTCTACACAATTGTAAATCTCAAGGCCCGCGAGACATTTTCATTTTGGGCATCATAGATACGAATGCGTTTTGCATTGGATGCCTTCCCGGGCCATACCAAGGCGAATACACAGTATTGTTCGCTCAGTTCTCGTTTGTCGATCATAGGTGAGTTTTCTTCGTCTAAAATGATAACACCTTGGGGCTGAGAATTGCTGTAGCTGCGTCCCAAACACGTTATTCAAGTGGAAGCCGAAAACCTTCTCATCTACCATGACCGCATTACGCCCCATTGCGGCAGGCGAGCAGATCTGCATCTCATACCTCTCGTCCTCCTTCCTCCCTCGAGTCCAACGTCAAGACCAACTCTTATCCAAATACTCCTTCACTTGTAATTGCGCGTCGTGCGCCCTACCTCAAGACCTTTCCGCCCGCAGCGACGTAAAGCGACATTGAATATTGTATGTATGTAGCAGAGAAACTGACGAACCAGTTGGCATTGGGTAAGCAGATTGTACAATATGGTACAAGCCTGAGGCGAGGTGGGCTGATGCGATGTCGGCGCGTGGGCGGGATGAGTCCACCAACTACTATAGCGAGCCATGATGTTCAATGTACGAGTAGGTGAAATCTGTTCTTAGGAGATAATTCAATAATAATAATAAGCCTAGTATAGCTATCACAAATTGTTGTGAACAAAACCCCGACAGTCCTACTAGCTCAGCTGCAGGTTTCAATTGGTTGAGAGAGTCAAATCCATTTGGATAGATTTAGATTAAGCGTTGGCGTGGTATCTGGTGCGTCATAAGTCGGTGAAATGAGAGGTCAATAGGACAGCTTGTACATATACACAAGAAATTGACTCGTAGTCGACATAGAGAACTGTTACGTACGGTTGAAGAGATTCATTAGTCTCTTCTAGATAGACACCGGACGCATTAGTCGAAATACAGCCGCAGTGCGATGAGAAGTCTCTTCAAAACTGGAGAAGGTGGCCGGCCATCACCGGTTTAATCAGGAGTCCGAGTATCACTTCCGTTCGACATATCTCACCTATACCTCATTTTTGTTGAGGGTACGCGTGCCATTCAGAAGATTGAACATTGTTTTGATATAGATATCAAAACCTGCCCTAGACGTTTGCATGAAAGAACCGGGTTTGATGCAATTTGATGGGTAATCCTGGGGCTTCTGTATTTTCATGTACTTCCTCAGCCACATCGCGCGCCGCTACCCAACTACAGTCGTTACGATGTGCAGATTTATCAAGACCTGGAAGGCGCCACAACGCGCTGCGGCTGTCGCTCACAGCGAACGTTTCCAAAAGCCAGTCCTAATTCCTGCTCCCCCAACTCGCCCCGTCTTCCCGTCAACAGAAGATTTATTCGGTGACATGACTATAGCTGACATCGTGCTGGGACATTTTGACGTCTTTACCCTTCCTTATTCGAACATTCCGACCGTGTACCTATTGTATCCTGGGATGAGAGAGGCGCTTCTCCAACAACCTCAACCTGCACCCTCTCACAGTTCCATAACGTCGCTGCCCTTTATCATAAAGGACGTCCCAGAGTGGAAGGGTGTTGGCATGTTCGCAAAAAAGGCCATTAACACAGGCGATCTCTTCTGGGACGAATATCCGCCTTTGGTGGCGCCTGTATCGTTCCCCACAATTATAGACGTCAAAGCTATCTTCCAAAAGGCGATTGGTCGCCTTCCTCCGTATTCACATACGTATAGAGCGTTCTACAGCCTCCACAACTGCAGATCCGATGATCCTCGAGATATCGATGGCATCATTGAGACGAATGCATTAGGAATAGGATGTTTTCCGGGGCATACAAAGGCATGAACCAAGCGGTGTGCAATTATATCTCACGTATCAATCATAGGTTAGTTTCCTTTCTTTACTAAAAATTGGGGCCAATAATTGGTGACTTGAATAGCTGTACCCCAAACGCATTACACCAGTGGAACCCAAAAACCCTTTCCTGCACTTTGACCGCTTTACGCCCTATCGTAGCAGGTGAGCAGATACACATCTCATACATCCCACCTCTCTTCCCTCGAGCCAAACGTCAGGAGCTCTTATCAGAGTACGGTTTTACTTGCACTTGTGCGTGCTGTACCCTACCCGAACATCTCTCCGCCCGCAACGACGCACAGCGCCTGTTTATATATGTTCTCCCCAACATGGACAAGGATCATGAAAGAGCTTTGAAACTCTGGTCAGCAGATCTCTCCATTCCAGAGGACAGCATCCTCCAACCCGTTCGATCCTACATGCAGATCATGGAAGAAGAACAGGTAATTGAGCTTTGGACGTGGCTCTCGCTGGCCGAGTTTCAATGTAAGACTCTCTGTGCTATTAGCGATCGTGCGGGTGCGGTGGAACTGGCGCGGAAAGCTTCAGTGGTTGCAAAGACGTTGTTATTTGGTGACGACGCTGGTTGGAGTAAGGTCGCGGAGGCTCCAGAGAGGACCGAATGGTGGGGTCGACGAAAGAAGCGGTTGTCAGGCTGAGTGGTCTTATAACCACACACTGTCGGGGCAGGGCAATCGAGTGAGTTTTCAGCTGAGGTCCGATTTCACAAACGAGGTTTGTTTATATTCTCTACACAACCTCGAGTCCCTTGCTGTTCGTAATGATATTGTGTATTTCCCATCCTTTTTTTTTTTTTTTATAAAAAAAAAAAAAAAAATTGTGCAGTCCAATCCAGTTGCGATATCGATGACATTGTTGTGCTTTCTACTTCATTTCAATACAGTAACGAACCACGGCAATGTATATCGAGGAAAGGATCTTCGAGGGAGACGAATCCTAACTCTCATTTCATTTCTAGATACATATCTCGAAAAACCAGATATTTTCCTTGCTGGGTTCCTTATATATGTAGGCTACGGACCCTTTCATGCGAGGGATGATGCTCATCGGGCGCGCAAGTGGTTACGCTTGCACTAGGCTGTTGCGGCACACCCCTCCGAGTGGGACAAGGGGTTCCAGCAGACGGTAGTTGATTCCCGCTCACTTCCCAAGCCCTCCAGGCCCCGACTTTACGACTGTTGGGCATTTTACGCCGGTTTGTGATGCTCATACCTTCACTTAATCTGAATAGGAAGCTTGGCGAAATGCAGGGCATCGGATTTTTTCTGCTATGAGCCAAAGTATACTCCCAGTACGCCTTTCGCGACATTGAAGCCGAGAAGGGATACTATGTAAGCCGTAAAGAGTGGGAGGAGAGGTGATAGGAGCAATTCGGAACGAACGAGGAACGGCAAAGCTAAATATCGTGCGGTCAGAGGAGCAGCATTGATTTTGAAGATGATCGAGGCGTACCGTTCAGGCCAAGATAAACTCCATATGTGTACTGAGCGAACCTGTTCACAATCAATATATCATCAATGATAATGTGGTCAAGCACATAGACTTACGCAGCGAGGTATAGGGTGTTACCAACCCAAAGACAGACCCAATTATCCTTAAAGATGATGGGGAGCAGGAATAGTTGCGCGAGATAAAGCGCGAGGTATAAAGGAAAGAACGCGTTCGTATGGACATCAAATGC
The DNA here is from genome assembly GCA_018221635.1 of Tephrocybe sp. 10521TJB. Classification (NCBI taxonomy): domain Eukaryota; kingdom Fungi; phylum Basidiomycota; class Agaricomycetes; order Agaricales; family Lyophyllaceae; genus Tephrocybe; species Tephrocybe sp. 10521TJB. Next base: position 34,324 of record JABAJS010007639.1, read on the forward strand.
GTATGCCCACTCAACCTGGGAGTCAGCCGGAGTTGTATGGGACGGTGGGGAGAGTAAGAGCCGGTTCGACACAAACCTAGAGCATTGTTAATAAATGAAATACCTCAGATAGACTTGAAACTCACCACAGAATAGTGGCGATTACTATGCCGGACAAGAGATAATCTCGCAGTATCATAAGAATGGCAAGTTTGAGAGTTTCGAAGATGCCAAATGAATATACAACCGCCCATGCAACAGCGGCAACTTGGGCAAGTTCTAGATCAGGACGAGCGAGAATTCAAAGAATAGGCGTACCACATAGACATGCGGATATTAAAACGAGGATAGCAGGGTCGTCTCGCGCCCAGGTGTTTTTCGTTTCTGCAATGTCATCAGACCAAGAATGGGCGTAAAAGCAGGGCACTGACGTTTATGGAAATAGACGTTCCGATATCTGTAATTCACACTTAGCTCGGACACGAATTCCTCAGCGCGACAAGGCTCACACTCACACTCTCCGAGGTGCAAGGCAAAGATACGTGAGCTGCCATGCCGCCAGCTCAAAGTCCTGTACGGCCCATTCAACCAATATAATAATTGAAGGCAATTATATTACATACCATCTGGTGGAAGCGATGCAACCGCCTAAATATTACAGGAATGCGCTGGGCGAGGCTACCAGAGCTGCGGTGGATATTCCCATCTTCGGAGGCGCTTGTTGGGAGAACCATCGTCTCGTAAGCTGATCTCTGACGTCGAAACAGGGCCAGCGTAAGAAAAGAGGGATAATTAGGAAGCTTTGGAGAAGCTTCAACACGGCCAGCAGTTGTACAGTACGTCGAGCACGTCGTCAGTCACGTCAACGGAGCAGGTTGGGTCAGATTTAAGCGGAGTTCTAATTGAAGCAGTGTCAAACTTCCCACAAAGGTCCCCGCCTCGTCTCCGTCACTGTCCCTTATACTTTCTCTTTTCTCTTCTCTTCCCTACCAGGACAAAGATTACGACCATTATGGAAGAGGAGAACGACGTTTTGGACTGGGGTGGCGAAGACGATGAAGGCAAAAATCAAGACACCGGTGAAAATGGTGCCATCGACGCCCGTCGCACTGACGGCGACAACGACGATGAAGACGCAGTTTCACTTGGCGACGAGGAAGAATATTCTACTTATCAACAGGAAGACCAGTATTCAAGTGCGGTGGAGGCTGAAGGCAGTCAGGCAAATGTCGCGCCACCTTCCACAGAGGTCGACGATACGCCTTCAACTTCTGGTGGCCTCCAGCGGGAAGATTCATCGACCTCTCAGTTGCCGTCCTCAAATGCAGGAACTCCTCGACGGAACAGCAGCACTAGTCGTCGTTCTCCGCCGCGCTCATTGGCCCCAAGAATCACCCATGCCCTCCCGCCAAAACCTGTTGTGACGAACGTGCCCTTCCTGCATCCTTCTCACCCTTCCATAGTCGAAGCAACAGCGATGTCAGTGGCGACAAGGACCACAGGCCGCAGTGAGTCTAACAAGAGCAAGGTCAATGGAGCTGTAGCGACGACTGTATCCACCGCAGGTAACGGGAAAGTCATTACCCCAGTAGATCTTGAACCTTTACCACGCGGCTGGGAAGCCCGCGAAGCACGAAGTGGTTCTGGCGGAACGTACTACTACAACTCTATAACTCAAGAATCCACCTGGACTCGTCCCGTGAGCAGCCCTTCTTCTTCTACCAGCCGTGACGACAGCTCTCGGCGTCGTCGTGGTGGCCACTCGTCTCTGCGAGCCGTGTCTCTCAGTCCACCGCAATCTGATCACCCCTGTTCTCAGACCCAGGAACATTCTCGCCACTCTAGGCGCCAGCGACTACTTGATCATGAACATATGGTAGATGTACAGCCCGTTGTGCCCCAGAATCTGAATGGGATGTCTTATGATGACCGCCACTATCGACCAGGAGCAGGTGCAGATGGCACCTCTGGTCCTGGCGCTACTAATGACAGGCATCATCGCAACCGTGTAGAGGCGGATCCACGATTCAATCCACGGCCTGACCAAGCCTTTACGCCATCTCCTGGCGCCTCGCCACGTGCTCATGAAAGATCTCTGTCCCCGCTGCCACCGCATCCTGTGGTGTCTTCCCGTGGCCGAGACACTCGATCTTCCCGTGCTCCGCGTCCCTCACGCAGCGGGCACCACGGAAATACTGATGTAGACTCCTCGACTCTTAGAGATCGTAACTCATACTCCGCTAGAGATAGCTGGGATCAAGACAATAGCTACCAAGAGCCTCGCCGTCAATCACGCCAGCATTACGAGCCCCCCTATGAAGCGTCTATGGCTGAAAGTCGGTCGCAGATGCCTTCGAGAAATGGGAGCATTCGAAGCCGCCGCGAACCAGAACCGCCTATGCGTGAGGAGAGCCGTATCGAAAACATGTCCGATTCCAGTACGTTATCCGCCTCATACCATCCTCCCTCCCTCCACCCCTCGCATCTGTGCACGGCCACGGTGGCATCGGCACTCCGCGGGCGGAGCGCGATGATGTTTCTGCCTTGGCTTGTGTTACAAAGCTTGATTGAGGCAGCCTGCCGTGTGCCGTTGCTTGTGCTCCCTATTCTATTCTCCTCGGCCTCTCCTCTGTCGACTCAAGGACGCTCATCATGGACTCCATCTTTTTTTCTCCCTTCCCCATTCATGTTGTATCGAACCCTCATGTCTTTTCACTCCCCCATCCCATCCTTTTCATTTTAAATTCTTTAGGAACTAGATCCCCACCTCCAAACAAACGCGAAAACCGCAATAGCAACAATGACGAGATGCGAGAGCGCGATCACGACCGTCGTCCCGTGCCACCTTTGCGTGGACAGGAAGGACAACAAATGACTTCAGAAAGTATAACGTCGCCTCAATTCTCGACCCGTCCGCCCCCACACCAAAGGCGCGACCGAATGACTCGATTTGGCCAACCTACTTCTACCGTATTGCCAACAGGCTCGTTATCAGGGCGGGAGCGTCAGAATTACCACCGGCCTCCCCTGGAAGAAGACGACCCACTTGTGCCCGACGACATCAGGTCTCCGCCCCCAAACGAACGCGAAGTCCAGCAACGAGTATTCAACGACTTTTATCCTTCAAAAAATGTGTCCGATAGCGGCCCATCTTCGTTGCCACCTCGTCGACTCAAGCAGTCAGGGTACGACGATGTTCGCAATACGAATAGTGCTCAGTTCCAGGCACCTGACCATGGGAGGCACTCACCTTCCGAGCAAAACTCACGTACGTCTCGTCTCGCTCCGCCTCGTATTCGCTTTACCGACGTATCGTCTGCTTTTTCCTTCTGTTCATCTTGCCTGGCATTTTTCTGTCGTCCACAGGTCGTGTCAGACCACCTTTGCCACCCCAGTCCGCTGAGTTTGCCGTCGGAGTGGCCAGTCGACCCAGGGACGTACGTGATCGACAGTCTCGACAGTCTCAAGACCGACCGCTGCATCCCAATGATCATGAGGAGCTGCGGGACATACAGCGAACACAAGGCAACCCTCCAATAGGTCCTCGCTCTGGAGCTTATGGACGTTTCAGAGACAACGAATTCTATCTCGAAGAAACTGCCGAGAGTCCAATGTTAAGACAAAGAAACACTGAAATTGGACGTATGCCTCCCGACATTCAAGACGTTCTCATGGATGACATGGAGGAGAGCATGCGAAGGAGGCGTCTACTCGACAGGACGGAGAACGAGGACTTGCCGAACGACACACGTCGCAGAGGATCGGCAGATATGGCTTCAATGCACGTTCGAAGGGGTGAGCTTGAGGCCGCCCCGTCGAACGGTTATCCTTCGGATTCGATGTATACACCCCGTGGACCTCGGGCAATGTCCTCTACCGCCAATACTTCATCCGTCAACCCGAATGGACTGCCATCACCTGTGGCCCAAACTGGATTCAACTTGAATCCGAGTCTAAGGCGCTCACCGCCCCCTCATATGCGGGAGACGTCTGGTGCGCGAGGCTCGGGGTATAGTGGTGGATATGGACCACAGTCCACAAATGGGCCTGGTCATACGTTACCGCCTGGGAACGGGAGGGGTGTAAGTGCTAGGCAGTCTAGATTTAACGTGTTGGCTGATAGCGACTCTTGCTAGGGACGTCGTGACCGTGGCCGGGCTAATGATTTCTCTCGACCACCGCCTGCCGCAACTTCTGGAACGAATAACGTGCCCATCGGGAACAACAGGAAGTCTCTTGGCCACGGTGGAGGTTCCTCGGGGCCACCAGGCTTACGGATGTCTGGAGGTTCTCAACAATCTGGCATGGGGGGGAATTCAGGACCAAATAGAAATCAAGGATTCAGAGATCCCATACCGGCTAATTCGAGTCAGCGAGACCTTGACCTTCCCGTGCGTTTTTGTTATTGTTTTATTGACAACGCCGCTCAACTTTTCGAAACTCTTAGGCATTTGAAAGAGACAGGTCTCTTAGTGTCGATGTTGCTGTTACGCGTGAAAGGGATCATTACTCTACTAGTCCAAATGTATGTCGTCTAACGCGATGCCCATTCTTTCCTTTGCTCACGGTATTACAGGATACCCGCCATGGACCGATGTCTGTAGACCCAGCGCGACTAGCAGCGAGGACGTGGACCCCTCGTGGCGAAGCACCCCCCGATGTTTTCATTGGCAGCGCCAATGATGAGCGGCGGCCGACCCCACCTAGAGAGTCCCCTCATGTTTCGCCAATAATGGAAACGCGGCGTCCTTCCCGAAATAGCGACTCGCGCGATCGATCTGGGAGACATATGGATGGACGCCACATGGAACCGCCACGACTTACACGGCAGCTTGACGAACCTCACAGAAGTGGTGCACTTGAAGGCCGACTCAGTGACCGCTTCGAAAGTCAAGCGCCGGGGCAACAGCATCCCCTTCCACCAACTCCTAAACTACAAAAGCCAATCCTCCCTACCAATATACAGGCTCCAGAGTTGTACTCTCAAGACTACGAACCTAAACAGGCTGCGCGGCGGAGGAACGATAAATATTTTGCTGATAGCGTTGCCTTTCGTCAAGAAAATCCACACGATACGCTACCTTTTGGCATCAGGAACTTCCCGGGTGATGCTGTAGTCACGGCACGCTTTGACGTCGACATGGATCCCCCTCCGCAGAGCGCAGATTTTACAGGTCGGAAGCGGCGCCCGGACAATCGCCCCGAGTTGCCAAGGCGTCCAGGATCTTTGCTTGAGAGGTTGGAAATGCCTGTCAATGGAAATGACGACTCTCAGGAAGAGCCTTCTTTCTCTCGATCTCTGAGTGACAGAGTTCAAGTGCCTGTAAAACGGGACAGAGACGAGATGGACGGAGACAGATTCGGGCCTGATGAGTCTTTCGATGGTGATGACGTGGACCCTGCAGCAAAGAGAGTCCGAAGAAAGAACACAAAAATGAGGAGGACAAAGAGACTCTAGCCTTTGGGCCGGCAGCCCATTTGTATATAATTCATCGTCGACAACTTCACATGCATAGGTTTTCATTTTTTGTCAAGTCTCAGAACGCTGTTGATCCTATTAATAAAATTTCTTTACTACGCGCGAGTCCGATTTGTTCGCGGGATAAAAATAAGATGGCGCCCTATGTGAGATATTGTCCGTCATTGAGCAATTAGCGACGCCTCGAGGCCTGTTTTCGCGGAAATTTGCGCTAAGATCAGATGTTTTTCGCGCCACTTTGATGGGATTAGGAGGGGCGCATGTGGAGAAATTGATCCACAGCAAGTTTTCTCGCGGTCATGCCTTTTACGCCGGCCTCTAGACTTTGCCAAAATCTGAGTCAAGGTCCATCTTAACACAGATGGGCACAACCAGGCACAACCTCTTCAGGCCATAGCCAATTGTACAATTCCTCTACAGTCCTCCACCCTCTTTGCCAGGATCTTGACAGTCGAAATTGGTTGAAATTTTGTGGCGACTTCAACTTTACTCCTGGCTGCGACCCTTATAGTTTAGTATATCATAGGGTCCTGTCGGCAGTCGGCAAAGTTTCTCGGTTTCGTCGAAGCCCCTGAATCATACTTGGTCTGTCATTCCTTTCCTAGTCTTATTTCCCATCGAAGTTTTGGCGCGTCGTGGAGTGCGTCCTATATGCCGAGATCCAGGGGGGATAACCATCGCAGCCACGGATATTATAAATCGCTTCTCTTCTCTTCTGTCGTGCACCTTGAACTCAACCCTTTCTCTCGTCAGATTTACGAATTTTCCTCCTTTCTCTCTCTCCACAGTCAAAATGCCATTTGTCGCGCTCCCAAGTGGAATCTCCAAGTTCCATTATATCATAACGACGCCCACATCACCATCCAGTCTTAATATCGACACGAATTATCCAACTATCCTATTCATACATGGTGAATATGTAGCTCAGACAACATTCGAAGGTGCGTGGTCTATTGCATTGTATTGTGAGACTTTTTCGCTGAACATTCGTGACGTGACTACAGCCCAATTCTCTGACCCACTTCTCAGGAACCGATTCAACCTCATAGGCGTCGACCTACGGGGTTACGGCGAGACGGCCGCTTTAGCATACGAGGGATATACCCCCGCCGATGCCGCCACCGACCTATACGACTTCCTGGTGCGTCGAGCTCATATTTAGCGTACGCATCCCATCTGACTGCAAATCCTTGCAACCAATCAGAACATACTAAAAATCTCGGCGACACACATATTCGCCGTATCGATAGGATGCCACGTTGCGATAGAACTCGCCCTAACGCACCCGGGGTGTGTCTCGTCGCTCACGTTGTGCACCATGCCTCCAGCGCATGAGGTAGATGCTAGTGCCCCCTTTGCTTATCCGTCCCGGTCGGTGCTGACCAGCTATTCGACAGCCCCCGGAAATTCTCGCCGGCCGCCAGGAAGTGTTTGATTATTGGAATGATTCGGGCTCCCATGAAGGTGGATCTATGGATGTTGAGGAGACGGAGCTCGATGACGAGCTCGTAAAAACGCTAGTGTCAGGGATCCAGTCGATGCTGTTTGGCGAGGATCATGACCCGCTGGCCGACGCGTACGTGGTTGATGACTTCATTTTGACATTGACAGTGCTGATGGTGCTCATGCTGACAATAGACTTATTGGTTATGGATTGTCATTAGCGAAGTATATATGGGCTGGATCGCCAGAAACGTTAACAAACGCGCACGTAACCCTCATCAAGTGGTTCGCGAATCGTCGGATTTTTGATGTGCCAACACTATCTAAAGTACGCTGACTCAAAAAATCATACCACGTTTCGTTCCTCTTGACTGATTCAAATCACCGCGGTTCTAGCTAAAATGTCCAATCACCGTCATACACTGCAGAGAAGACATCGCATACATGTTCCACGACTCTGAAGAGTTTGTCGCTCAACTACAGGATGCCAATCTCAAGGCAGATTTGCACCAAGTTGTTGGTCCACATTTCGGGCATGTAACAAATGCGGACGCGTACGTTCCGTCTACTTTTTTTTTTTTTTTTTAGCGTATCACGATTTTCTTACTTGTCGTCATCGAAAACCCCTTTTAGTGTAAACCCCATCCTGTGCGAACGCGTCCTTTCAGTCTCCGGTCAGAAAACGCCTATACGCGTGACGGAATCGAAGCCCCGGTCGTTAGACACCCCGTTCAAGGCGAACTTGGCGGAGTATGGGTATCGTGCGGATGAAGAATAGGAGATGTTGTATCGTGCGTGGCCTTTGTGTTCTTGGTTTTAGGTATACGTGATAGATCTGCTGGGTAAAATTAGTTCCTCCGTGGTCATGTTAATCGTTCTTCTACCTTATGGTCTGTTGTATATGATATGTATACGTTTTTAGTTTGTTCTTTCGAATAATTGAAAGATGTGATGAGGTGAAGGGCTTGTAGTAATGAGATGTGTGCGAGTGTAGACGCCAATGGTGAAGGTGATTGAGGGTCCTCCGTGGAGTGGACCGTACAAGCCCTAGAATAACATGTAAGTACTTCATTGCCCATCAAGTCTAAGCAGCAAACGAGATCTAGTACTGTGCAAATGTATTGGGCAGCGCCCATTAGTCAGTCTATCAGTACTATCTCCTTCACTCGCTCTTATCACCGCCATCCTCTCCTATCTTCTTCCCCTTGCCTTGCCCCTTCACTGCGGCATCAGCCTGACCCTTCGCGAGCCTCTTCGCCCTCGCATACATGCCGACCTCCGGATCGCGTATAAAGTTGAGCGTCACCATGGGCCACGACGGGTGCGCCGGGATGACGTCGTAGAACTCTGGCGCCAGAGCCTTGAGCGCGGGCAGGCGCGTCCAGGGGATGGAGGGAAAATCGTGGTGCTCATTGTGGTATCCGACCTTCAGATTGAGGATGGTTGGTTACTACTACTGCAAGGTAAGGATGGTAGGTAACGAAGACAAAACGCACGTTATACGCGAGGACATTCAGGGGCCCGTAGTAGCTGAATGTTTCTTGATCCATTCCGTCCCATAGATAATGCTCTGCGATGAAGTGTCCGGCGGTGGGGTGGAGGCTTCCGGCAAAGAAGCTGCTCATGATGAGGTAGATCAGAGGCCGAGCGCCAAAATTGGTCACCAGGATGTAGTCGAAGATGATCTGGACGATGAGGTTGAGGAAGTGCCATTTTGTCGGGCGCTGTGAGCGGACAAAGCCTGGCCGGAGGGCATAAAAGAGGATCTGGAATGTTCTGGGTTGGGGGTGAGGTTGGAACAATAAGGAAGGAAGGAAGGGTACGTACGCGAAAAAGACTTTGCCTAGAACGTTGTTGAGGCACAAGAGTTCTAGGCGCGTTGGAAGATCTGTGTCTATGCCGTCCTCACCCATATGTTTGTGGTGGTCGATGTGGTATCCTTTGAACGCGGCAGAGTACGGTATGCCGATGGGTATGTTGGCAAAGATGGCGAGGAGGCGGTTGGGCGCGACACCCTTGAATGCGAGATTATGTGTTATCTCGTGGATGGCGAGGAAGAGGTTGTGGTTCGCTGTGCCGCCTATCGCGTACGCAGCAAGAATGAACCATGGCGAGAAAGGAGAGGTGTGCCGCAGGTATATGGCAAGTGTTAATTGGAGGGATACAACGAGCAAGACGACGTATTTAGTGAGTGGTTCGTGTCCCATGAGTTTGGTTACCTGACGAACGGTCAGAAAAATTACTTTGTTGGTAATGCGACGGACGTACTTCTGGGTGGGCTTTCATGATTGCTAGACGTCGTGTCCTGTGCGGTTCTTCCGTCATGAGCCATAGAAAGTCGGAGGGATTCTGGGGCGGGCCAGGATATACGCTGGCATCGTGAGTGTCGCCCTTGGCAGCGAACGTGCGTCGCGGCGAGCGTTTCCCTTCAGTGAGGGAGTCGGCCCCTCCGAAGAGACTGAAGTCTGTGGCGTAGTGATTAGTGTCAAGGACTATAAAGAAACAAAGACGACTTGCTTATTGACATTATAAGGTCAACGCACAAATCTCAATTGCCTTTGCGATAACAGTGTGATGGTTACATAATAAGTAAATAGCTCTAGGTCATCTCCAGATATTCTGTGCTGCTAAATCACATATTTCGTGAATTATCAGCTCATTTGTTCGTTGAGAGGGCTTTTATATGTGACTGCGAGCCAAAAACGAACGATTTGGATCGAAAATGGGGTGGCGCCCGTCGCGTCCAAGTCATGTGACTGAAATTAATGGCCTGATGTCAAGTCAGACCACTTCGGCGCAAGTGCAAGTTATAACTTGGTTTTTCACCACTACCATCCTCTGTGCTAGCCATGGCTTTCTCCTCGCCGTCGCCGTCATCGTCGAGTGCAGACTCACACTCGTCCTACTCGCCTCGCCTCGCTGCCTCGGATCTTTCACTTGACCTCGCCGACCCTCTTAATTTTCTTCTCAATAATAATGCCATGGACGACTCGGCCCCAGTAGACTTCAATCAATGGCCAGAGAACGATTTCAATACCCAAATGAAACCCTACGGCGATATGGATTTTAGCGACCTTGCGTCGTTGTCCATGGATATTGATTACGTCAATGCAATTGCCGTCGAGCCCAGTGCTCTACACTTCAACTCGGCTAAGTACAATAACTTTAACCCACACTATGGCTTCGACGCACAATCAGCCTCATATACGGACGAATACCTCGCTCCACCCTTCCCATTTACCTTTCAGGCAAACCATGACCCCAGTTCACCCTCAGATTCGTCGTCCATGCAGTCTTCGTCGAGCGGACGGAGACTCAGCATCTCTTCGTCTGTCTCTTCATCTGGTGCATCTCTATCGCCTGTACCCGAACCCGCACCCAGCCCTTCAACAGCAAAAGCCACAGAATTCGTGCCCAATAACTACCCTGCCCCCGAGCCTTCATCAGGCAACGCCTCCAGTCTTCCTGTGCCTTCAGCTTCCGATCCGGCCATGCAACTGGCAGAGCGGGTCCGCCAGTCCGCTGGAGTAATGCTTGCCCTTCCAATGACAGCCCAGCTCCAGGCCTACGAAAACCAACAGGCCGAACTCACAGGTGCATTCATCGATCCGTCTATACATTAATCCCTCCCCTAACATAACTTCAACAGCCCTTACAAGCCCCTCCACCGGTTCCGCTGCCCCGAAGCTCCCTATCCCTCGTCTCCCCCGTCACATGTCCCAATCGCAATCACCATCCATCAGCTCCTCTGCCGCCTCGACGCCACCTCCGAGCACACCCCTTGCCACCACTGCACCATTACCTGTCGCCCGGCCCAAGACAAGCCACACGACCATCGAACGTCGTTACCGCACAAACCTCAACGCACGCATCCAGAGCCTGCGCATGGCCGTACCCGCTCTCCGCGTCGTCGAAGACCGGGAGGGAGGCAAGAAACGGGCCCCAAATAAGGTGCTCGTCTCTTCCGACCCGCTAAAAGTGGGAGGGGAGGACGTAGTCGATGAGCGTGGGTTTGTTGATGGTGTCAAAGTTGCGCGGAAATGCAGCAAGGCGAATGTGCTCGGGAAGGCGGTGGAGTATATTCGTGTGTTGAAGAAGAGAGAGGGGAGGTTGAAGAGGGAGCAGGCGGGGCTGAAGAGTCTCGTTTCGGGCTTGGTCGGTGGCCCTGCGTTGTTAAAGGAATGGGAGAGGGAATGGCGGGAATGTTTTGGAGGAGAGGAAAAGGACGAAGTCGAGGGCGAGGCGGAGAACGATGGTGATGAGGACGATGAGGACGACGATGGTGATGACGACGGTGATGATGAAGAGGGTGGCAGGAAAAGGAAGAGAGGCAAGATCGCTCCTGCTCCTGTGGTGCCGCAAGTGAAGCAGGAGAAGAAAGAGAAGAAAATTATGTTGGCCCCTGATGGAACTGTGCCCGAGAAACGCAAACGCGGACGCCCGAGGAAGGTCGTGCCCGTGCCCGATCCGGTTCCAGCACCAACTTCAATGCCTGTGGACCAGCCCCAAACACAACAGTACCTCCTCGCAATATTTGCCCTTTTCTCGTTCTTCAATTCCCCGCTCACCTCTTCCTCCTCTCAATCTGGTTATGTACATGTGCACACCGGGACAGTCCTCAATGGCTCCGTGCCCATCGTCAATACTCCCGGATCCAGCGGATTCACCTACTATTTGCAGGCGTTCCATCTCCTCGTCTCAATCGTCGTGCTGCTCAGTTTCGTGTCAGATTGGGCTGGAATCGAACTCGGAAAACCCAGGTCATCCCTATTCAGCTTCTTCTCTTTGAGATCACAATCACGAAACGAGGATAAGAGGACACCAGCGGATTGGGTCCGTCTCGGCGAAACATGTGCTCTCTCAAGCTCAAGTACCGGTATGTTCTTCATATTCTTTCCATTCCTACGCAGGTTCATTTATGATTTTGTTTTGAAGCAGACGCGACTCAAAACATCTTCAGCGTCCTCCAGATCTACTATAATATCACCTCCTGGACCAACGCGCAAGCAGCGGACCTCGTCACCGCTGCGCTCGTCTTGTACAGCTGTAGCACTGTCCCCGTCCTTGGTAGTCTCGCTCGTGCCAAGGCTTGTACCGTCTGGACCGTAGCAGGAGCCAAGGCTTCGGGCTATGAAAAGCTGGTTTTGGACAACCTCAGTGTCGACGAGGCTGCGAAGAGGCTCACTTTGGCGTCCATCGACGATGATAGCGATATCAAAGACGAAAGAGGCCGGTCCATACGTCTCCTCGCGTCTTCTCTCATTCGAGAACGTGTACGCACACATCTGGGTGCCCTGTTCGTCGGGGGCGTGCGTGGCTCGTGTGAGGATGATTCTACAGATGCGGACGAGAAGGAGAAGGAGAAGGAGCTGACGGAGCGAAGACGGACTATTGAAGCGGCGAAGGAGCTTGATGGACAGGTGGGTGAACTTGGGAGGAGACTGGAGAAGTTGTGGAAGGTTCCCGGTACGGTTGATACTGAGGCTGAAGATCTGTCGGGGGATTCGGAGGGGGAGATGGATGGGGAAGAGGCGCTTATGGAGGCGCTTGTGTTATATAGGAAGGTGTTTGCTGCTACGACCGCTGCTGGGAATGCGGGGTCGGCGTTGATGAGCCCGCCGCCGAGTCCTGGGCGAAAGCCGAAGGAGTCGAATGATGTGGGGAGGCTGAGGAGGGCGTTGGGGAGTAGGGTGTTTGAGGAGGGTGGTAATGGGAGCCTGGAAGACGCGAGGGATCGGGTGGTTGATATGGTTGTTGAGCTCGAGAGGAGCAGTATTGGGTTAAACTAGAAACGCGAGGATTCCAAGAATATCTGCTCCCCGTACTATCTTTTGTTTGCTAACCAGTTCTTGGTTGTTTCATTTATCTGTTGTCGTTATTATACCTTACATTATCTACACAGTATGTATCATGTATGAACTCCATTCTACTAGAATAGGCAAATTAATAGTTGCCTCCCACTATCCTGGGCGAGCGGAACGCCAGAGGTTCCCCTACCCTTCTAAGAGTCATGAAACATGTATACATGGGTACTTGCAAGTGGTTTTCAAGCAAGATTTTATAATCTAACCGGGTCCAAGTTTGGACTTTCAACCACACTGTCTGCCCGGTCCCCTTGAGTGCATCTATGCGATGGCATGGCTTCTGGAATATGTGCAGGAGGTTATTTCTTTAAGACGGCACATTGTCTTTTTTTTCGCATTCCTTAAAACTTGTGGCGCAATATGGATTCTAAAGAATGGTGAACTTCAAAATTTTCGAGCAAAAATGAGTCCCCCTATGTGATTGAAGAAGGAAAAATTTTCCCAGTTACATAGGGAGAGGCAATCACATTCAAATTGCATTGGCCGGGAGTCGAACCCGGAGCTAGGCCATTCTATGGGTCAGACCCTCTGGGAAGACCCAATGTTAACCGTTACACTACCAATGCTTACGTTTCCATCTCCTAAGTAATTTTGAGATGTTGAACTGGTTGCTAACGGGAGAACGAAATCTGATGAGGAATATTGACAGTTGTATGGTCGTTTTTGACCCGATCGCGTCGCGCGTCTGATGCACGTGATGATTTGAAGCTGGTTGTCATGTCCCTTGGAGTCTCCTTGTTTCCTCTTGGTTTCCTCGTTCTATGTTTGCTCAATCGAAGATGTGTCCATAACTGCCCTGAAAACCGTATAGGCCCTGAAAATCCTCTTTGTTGTCAGAAAAGCGGCAGTATCCGGACTTGTCATCCAAAGACAGATTCTGATTGATGTGCACGCAGTGGCTACCTTATGCTCGATAACCTTGACTCCTTGCGGTGACCATTCGCGTCTCCGAGGGTGGAGTCATTCTGGAGTCAATTACCTTTCATACTTTCTAGCTGTGATTCATTACCGGTGATCTCGTATGGTTCCTCAAACAAGCAAAATCGCAGGCTGGTTTCCTAAAGGCAACTTTGACATCGTTCTATAGGCGATACTCTCACACAATGCAGTGCTCTGCTATCGATCAATACCTGTTACGGCTCCGAGTACTCTCTCACAAACCTCACCACAGCGTCTATGAATTGCCCAATTGGACGTGACACAAAAGCATGGCTCCATACTCGGAACTGTCACGGCCCGTAAAGCCCAGCGAGTTGTCGTGACTTTCTCAGCTCTCCTCTTCCTTCCTGTCAGTCCTAGGAACTAGTGTGCCGTCAACCACTATCTCACTTGCAACGCAATGCCATACGTGCATCTCAATACGCCGACTGGCACCGTCAACCTTCATTATTCGATCGCGACTCCCACAGATCCCTTTAGTTCTACCGTTGTACCACACTTGCCGTGTATTCTCTTTCTGCACTCTGGATACAGTGGTCACGAAGCCTTCGAATGTATGGACTATTCAACATCTAGCGCGCGCACAATACTGACCTTTCGACAGCGCAGTTCTGTGACCCACGGCTAAGAGGCCAATTCAATCTAATTGGCATCGACATGCGAGGGTATGGCCTCACTGCAGGCCACATAATGCAGGAGGAGTACTGCCCTGCTGACTCGGCTGACGACGCCTACCGATTCCTCGTGAGTAACTCAAACGCCGCAGGCTTTAATTTAGCGGCCTGTCGGCCGCCGCGCCGAAGGAACTCAGATATCAGCTTTTTGTTTCTAGAAAGCTCTGGATTTACCACCAGTGCACGTATTTGGGTTGGCAATTGGGTGCTGTGTGGGCCTGGAGCTTGCAATAACGCACCCAGAGATTGTGCGCTCTCTGACGCTGTGCTCGCCACTGCCTGCGACAGAGGTATGTGCGGTTGGTATCGTGTGTCCATCCCCGATGCTAACGCCTCTTTATCAGCCAGAGGATATTGCAGCTGGCCGGCGCGAGGTCTACCAACTTTGGGTGGAGGCCTTCAACCATGACGGCCGCGAACCTCCTGGGGGCGATCGCGCGACGCTGGACGACCTGACGACCGGTATCCAACAGCTATGCTTCAACAACGAGCGGACGAGCTTGACAGAAGCGTATGTTACGCATTCAACCTGACCAATCCAGTTGACTGACATTTGATGCATTGCAGGCTGTCCAAGAACTCTCTCGTGACAGCGAGTAGAAACCGCGCCGGCTCACCACAAGGTTTGAAGGATTCATATCATGCAACTGTCGGATGGTTTCTTAGTCGGAGGCCGCATTCTCGCGAAGCGCTCGCCAAGGTAAGCGCGGGTTCGCTTGTTTACCCGCGCCGTTGTGACTCACGACGCATCTTCCTCAGATTCAGTGTTCCATTCGACTGATTCATTGCGAGGATGATGTAGCATATTCCGTACAGCACGCTGAAGAGCTGGAAGACCGGTTACGGGATGCCGGTCTTCCGGATGTCGACCTCTATGAGGTCCCAGGACCCCATTATGGAAATATCGTGAACCCGCAAGCGTGAGTTTGGGTGTACTCTTCTATGATTTATCAACGCTGAGGCACTAGTCACCAGGATTAACCCGATTCTTCTGGAACACGCGCTTTCAGCGTCCAAGGGCTTTGGCAGTTCCTCGATTAACGGCCACCAAACTCACCACACTCCTAGCGAATGCAAAAGGATGACGACACCCTTCACCGCACGCCTCGCTGAATTCGGATACGACCCATACGAAGATGAAGACGACTACGACTTTATCGAATGCTGATGGTTGACGAGAAGTGTTTATAGATGGATATGTATATCCGCATCTCCCCACTCCAGTGTATTTATAACTATCTTGTCATGCTTTGTAGCAGTGCCTATTACACCCGGAGCTTCTCTACAGACTCAGTTGTATTTTTAATATCTATATGTATATGTTACCACATCGTCTTCTGGTGATGAAGTCGACAAATAGCATGACGTAATAGGAAGGAGGACGGTGGGCATCAAATGCAGGATGTATCTACATCAACGGTGAACGTTGAACACCGAGTGAATGATCATGCTTCGGGAGAGGTAACATGTGCAGTCCTCTGTTTTGCCTTTTCTGCAAGCTGAAAGCACAGGTTAATTTCAATATATAAGGTCGAATCAACCATTGGCACCTGTGTAAACTTCTTCGGATTCCAATGAACGTCGACATAATCCAAATCTTCACGGGGCATCCACCATTCGAGAAACATGAAGAATAGACAGTTGACAATCAAGATGATGGTGTAAATAG
The DNA here is from genome assembly GCA_018221635.1 of Tephrocybe sp. 10521TJB. Classification (NCBI taxonomy): domain Eukaryota; kingdom Fungi; phylum Basidiomycota; class Agaricomycetes; order Agaricales; family Lyophyllaceae; genus Tephrocybe; species Tephrocybe sp. 10521TJB. The sequence continues at coordinate 50,371 of JABAJS010007639.1, forward strand.
GCCCTGCGAAGGGCCCAAGTTGCATGGTGCTGTGGAGCTTGTTTCAGCACAATCATATTTCACGACAAATGGAGAGCATGCAGTACCGTTGCATACGCTCGCACAATTCCATCTGTGGAGACTTGATGACCGCGTCATAAACCCTTTCTGTCCGGTGCGCAACATCTTCCCAAGTGTAGAAGGTCTTAATGCGCTCGTGCGCCTTCTGCGGGTCATGTTTCCCTGCACTGATGATCCCGATAGCATGGGATACAGCACGAACTACATCTAGAACCACAAGGAATATTAGTTGAGGTGAAACACTGAAATCTGACGTGAGATCCAGACCATCTTCTTCGGGCTCAGCAAAGCTGATCATGTCCTCTGGAAGGATCTCGGGTACGCCCCCGACACGAGTAGAGACAACGTATAGGCCCGCACATGCTGCTTCAAGGATGGCAATTCCAAAAGACTCTGTAAGAGACGTGTTCATGAATATCGCTCCTTGATGCAGGACCTGCACCCTTATTACACGAGACCGCATCTATAAAAAGAGCGAGAGGACATACAGATTGGACATCGCTGTGTCTGACAGGGCCAAGCAACTCAATACGATCTTGAAGCAGATGCTTCTCCCGCATCTGCAGGAGGTCGATGAGCTTCGGACCATCGCCACCTTGTTCAGGGGTTATTTGAGGTAAAATCAATTCAAGTAACATGAAACCCACCAACTACAAAACGGACATTGGGAAATGCAGCACAGATCCGAGGTGCAGTCGCTACAAGTAGATCAATACCCTTGCGGTAGGCCAGGCGAGATAATACAACAATTGTGACTGTCAATATGTTAAAAAGTAACACGAGTAATAATATGTCAGGGATGCCTACTGATATCGGTGGATTTCGGAGCACCTGGCTTGAATTCATCTGCTACAAGAGCGTTAGGGATAACGTAGACATTCTTGCGAACCACCAGTTTGTGAGGATCATTTGGGTCTGCCTCGAAAAGCTCTCCGCGCAACACTGTATTTTCCCGTCTGATGGTAATGGTTAGATTGGGCGAAACGAGGTGACTAAATGGCAAACCATACCCAGTATGAGAAACACAGATGACGGCATCTACATTCTTAAGTGTCCCTACAAGAAGTTTGTTCGTCAGAATACTCGCAGCATCCTCAAAGCCGAAGAGGCTGTGGTCTGTAAAGACAGTACGAATGCCCATCAAGTGAGAGTGAAGTATTCCCTCATGGCCAATAGAGGAAAGGCTGGCGTGTGCATGAATTAAATGTATGCGCTCTCTCAGAAGAATGGTCCGCAAGTATGGCAGAGAGGTAAAGAAATTAGGCAGAGTGGCCGATGAAGCAATGGGAAGAAATGGTAGATAGTAGACTTTCAGTGACGGCAACAACCACCGCACACCAACGCGGTCGGGAGCGTGGCTATGGGTTATAACGATAACCTAGTATTCAGTTGAGTTATATTAGCAAAAGTATAGCGGCAACACGTACTTTATGGCCTCTCTGTATTAGAGTCGCGCTTAACATATAAATATGGTTCTCCACACCACCGACATTGGGATGAAAAAAATCTGAGATCATTCTTTCGCAATTCCGTTGGTTCCTTAGCCTTCGCGGACTGTCTAGCCTTTGAAAGACCTACGCAATAGATATACGGTCCATCATGAGGTGCTACGCGACTGTCCACGTCGGCCTTGGTTTTTGCGGCTTGTGATTCAAACACGAGGGGACATACGTCTCATGCTCCCTGAAATATGCTCCTGGAATAAAGTTGTTCTTGAAGTGACTTCGAAGTCGCTCTGTCGTTGCGGTCGTTGTGGACCGTCGTCGTCGTCGTTGTCACTGTCAACGCACGCTCTTTTGAGGTTCCGTCAAGCTCGGCCCGGTGCTCCGGATCCACCTCCTCTCTCCACCTGCAATCTACAATCCATTATCTATAACGGGCGCCTAGACCCCGGATCTGCTTGTACCGATTGTCCTGACCCAAGTGATGGACCGATAACCCTCCTGATATTCTACCACCACCATACTTTACCAGAATGCCTTCAGAAAAGCAGAGGAAGGATATTGTCGTGCTCGGTGCAGGTAAGCCGACTCGCCCCGGCCTTGTGTGTTCCCTAAACGAGCTCATCTTATATGTCAGGCGTCATTGGTTTGACGACTGCCCTCAAGATTCAAGAAAGCGGCGAGTACAATGTATCGCTCTTGGCCGAGGTGCTGCCGACGGACGAGAAAACCACCAGGTATACTAGTCAATGGGCTGTAAGTGTTTTCATGTACTTTTGATGCTGTGGTTGACAGACTCTTTTGGGACATTTAGGGTGCTCACCATGTCCTTAATGTGACGGAAGATGCAAGGCAGCAGAGTGGGTTCTTGTTCTCGTATTGAAAGCAAATTTACAGGGGTTAATTGACACCAGAGATGGATCTTGCGACCTTTAAAGTCATGTGGGAGCTCTCTACCCCCGGCACTGAGACGGCACAGTACTTCAAGCGTCTTATACAAACAGAGTATTACTCTGACATCAAGCTACTTCCTCCGCTAGACCGTATGCCCGGGGTATGTGTATACCTTCCCTGCGTTTATCGGTAGCTTGACGCAATCAACGGCACAGTACAAAGTTCTTCCGTCAGAAACGCTTCCTTTCGGTACGACTATTGGAGTGGTCTTCGAGACGGTCACTATAGACACTCCACGCTACCTGCCTTATCTGGCAGACCGCTTCGTGGCCGCCGGCGGAGTACTCACGCGAGCATCCGTACAGCACATTGACCAGGTTCTGGAGGGAGGCGCAGGTGTCTTCACAGGTACCCAAACCCCAAAATCTCCGGACGCAATAGTGGTGTGTACTGGTCTCGGGACGCGATTCCTGGGTGGTGTCGAGGACAAGACAGTGTACCCTATCCGCGGACAGACTGTCCTCGTGCGTGCGCCCTGGATTGACTTTGGAAGAACAATTGGAGACCCCGACAACTGGACATATATCATTCCCCGGAAAAGCGGAGACGTGAGCCCCATAGCGACATTGTTTTTCTTCAGCCCATAAAATCTGACGTCATCATCAAGGTGATTTTAGGTGGATCAAAAGGCTCGGATGACTGGTACCCTCGTCCTCGAGCAGAGACAACACGCAGTATCTTGGAGCGAACTTTCAGGATGTGCCCTGAACTTGCTCCCCCCGAGGTGCGTGCAGAGCGTGAGCCTACACTTGAGGACGTTCTTCCACTTGTTATCGGAGAAGGCTGCGGCTTCCGCCCTCAAAGAAAGGGCGGAGTTCGCTTGGACGTTGAGTGGCGTGAGGTGGGCGACACTGAGATCAGTGTGCCAGTTGTTTTCAACTATGGGTGTGTTCTAATCGCCCCGTGACTTCATTTAACAAGCTGACGGGTTCCCGCAGGCACGGAGGGTATGGCTTCCAATCTTCATGGGGCTCGGCAGAGATTGCGTACAAGCTCCTCGAGGAAGCACTTGAAGGTAAATTCTGAAGGACCTGGAACTTGGGGGGAAGTAAATTATTTGTATTTAGTTCTCCGACTATACGCACCAAATGCCATGTCGTCAAAATCATCCCTTGTGATCAATTACGGAACTCCACGCGTACGCCTATAAATGCCTTCGGAACCGCGTCAACCTTATGGAGATTTGGCATACCGAAGACGCGTATCAAGATAGTGCGACGGCATCATATGCATAGGATCCGATATCTGATCTAGGCAGGGAACGAAGGGTTCATGGGCAGAACTTTGAAGAGCCCGGAAGGCAGCTGATCTTGCGGCCATAAGAAGTGAGAGATGTCTATGTAGAGTGGCCAAGTTTAAAAGTCCACGTGGACACCAATCTCAAAACAACTGGCCATTCCCCAACTCTGACCTAGAGCCCTTTCATCTCGAGTTAAATGACGGACGTAATGTCAAAGAAGATTATCGTCCTGGGCGCAGGTACTCTTTCTTTTGATATCCAAGGGAAACTAAAGCTGAGAACATGATGGAAGGCGTGATCGGCCTCACAACTGCCATTGCAATCCAAGAAAAAGGCGGATACAAGGTCACCATCGTCGCCGAAGTGCTCCCTAGTGACCCAAAATCCGTGAAGTATACAAGTCACTGGGCGGTATGTCTTTCTTGTCTGGATTTTCTTCACAAGCTAACGCGGGATGTTAGGGTGCTCATCATGTCAGCCTTGCGGGCAGCACCGATGACAGGCAAAAGCGTGAGTAAATGTATACCGTCTTCAAAGTGGTTTAACTATAACCAGGTAGATATGGACCTGGAGACGTTCAAGACAATGTGGGAAATGTCCGCCCCTGGTAGCCCAACCGAGCACTGCTTTTTACGGATGACGCAGGAAGAGTATCATCGAGAGGAAAGGCCTCAGCCGGACGTTCACGCACTGATGCCTGATGTGAGTCCCATCTTGAACGCGTAAACCGGAAGAATGACGCGAAATGAAGTTCAGGCTGCAGCCACAAGAAGGATGGCCTGCTGGCGTTGTTCATGCAACCGCGTTCACTACTGTCACAATCGACACACCAGTGTATTTGGACTATCTGATGACCCGCTTCCTGGAAAACGGAGGCTCGGTGATCCGGGGTTCCGTTCAGCACATCGATCAACTTGTCGAGGGCGGTGAGTACGCCATTAATCGAGAAGGAGATGGGCCAGTACCGCCGCATGGGATAATTGTCTGCGTAGGGCTTGGTGCGCGAACGCTGGGCGGAGTGGAGGATCATGATGTATATCCCATCCGAGGTCAAACTGTATTGGTGAGGGCGCCCTGGATACGTTCCGGGAAAACAATGAGTTCAAAGAATGGAACATGGACCTATGTCATACCAAGAAAGTCAGGCGATGTAAGTCGTTTATTTGAGCGGCTCCAAGGCATCTCTAATTTCCGTGGTGATGCATGGTGGTGTAGATTATCTTGGGTGGGACAGTAGTACCGAACGATTGGTGAGTGCCACAAAGTCTATCTGTTAGTCCATTGAAGCTGAAATCGCCCAGGTATCCTTGCCCACGTCTAGAGATTACTCGTGATATTCTGGAACGCGTGTTTGTCTTGTGTCCCGAGCTCGCCCCTCCGGAGATTCGAGCGGTTCGCAACCCCACATTGGAGGATCTTTTACCCCTTGTAATTGAGGAGGGCTGTGGATTCCGGCCGGGGAGGAAGGGAGGTATTAGAATCGAGGGCGAAAAGAAAGGACCTGTGTCTATTGTATACAACTATGGGTGAGTTGACGTTTTGAGACTTGATACCTAGACACTGACTTGCTTGTTGACAGTCATGGTGGATATGGTTATATCTCATCCTGGGGATCAGCATCGATGGCGTTGGAAATCTTAGAGGGTATTTCCAATTGACGAATACGGCGTGAGATCGACGCCACAGCCCAGTCACGAGGGTAGTGTCTTGTCTGCAATAAGCCAAATACTATTGAAACGATGTTGACAACTCGGAATTTAGTATAGAGTTCAGCTCTGTGAAGTACCAAACCACCATTTATGCAGGGTGTACACATCTCCCTCTCTCGTGAAGTCGACCCTCCCTGAAAATTTGGTTCTCGAGATAAGGAGAGGCATCCAGTAGCGATCGGTGTCCCACATGTGGTCAAAGGGTATGGGAGAGACATCTTGAATGATTTCTTCATTTAAATCGGCCGAGGGTAATGCAAACCATTCCGGACGCATTTCCTCGGTTCTGAAAGGAATCCAGTTCTACTTTCAATCCTAACTAAAAAAGATTTGACGTACTCGGCGATAACACCATCGTATTCGTCTGCTTGATATATCTCGATGTAGTTTGCAACATCTTCAATTCCGCTCGTGAACAGGAGAGTTCCCGCATGTTTGAGAGGGGCTGTGATCCCAGCTTCTTCCTATGATACACTGTCATCAGATAACAGGCAGGTAGGAGGTCAGCCATTCAACCGTACCTCAAGCTCACGCCTTGCTGCTTGTTGGGACGTCTCCCCTACTTCCACTTTTCCGCCTGTGATCAAGTTAGACAGGAAAACTGGCGGTGTGTATGGAACCCACCGAATCCATTGTACCTGTGCACGATGATTCAACGATATCATATCACCTTCGTAGCCGCGTGAGGCAAGAGTCTCTCACTTATGCTTTCCAAAACCACGCTTCTTGTATCCTAGCAATATCTATAGATGCGTCATAACATATCTATGCTGCGAGCGTCCAAAGAGACGCGCTTACTTTGCCGTTTTGGATGACGAACGCGTTCGTGTAGTCTTTCCTTTTTTCAAAGGCCAGCCATTCTAGAGCGTCCCCACCACTTAAGACACGTGCAAGGCCCCCTTGTAATCCTGGAGGTGTTGGGATGGATGCTTGAAACATAGGTCTGTAGTATGTACTTCAACCAGATGATGAGTCTATATGTAAGTAGTTAATTCCAACACCGCGATCATATCATAGCCAAACTGCCAATCCAGCGCCTTCTGATTCCAAGGCTGATCATTTCTGGCTGAAGTCTCAGGCTGCGTAAATACTGTAGGATTTCGATATCTGTTCAAACCAATTTTTAAATATTATCATATAAGTAGAAGTTCTGAGTCCTATCAAGCAAGGGTCCTGTCGACTTTATCGACGCTTCCACTACTAGTATATAAATAGGATCAAAACACAAAGTTGAGGAATACATCTAGATGTGTCATAGTCCGACTCTGAGTTGCGCTCTGCTAGTGTTTGTAAATGTAATACGGTTACTTTGGCGGACGTCTGTTGGCAGTAACTGGGGAGTTTGCAATTATGATCACACTCTGCATGATCCGAGCAACGATACTGCCGCAGTGCGGTGACTCTCCTGTAGCAGTGACACTCATGATTTTGTTCAGGAGAGCATGGACGACACCTTTGTTCGTTAGGAACGTCATTAAATGCTCGACTCCCGCTTTCTGGACTTCTGGAAACCTAGAGCAGAGGCAAAATAAGTACATGTGGCAAGATGACGTGAGGAGGATACAAACATAGATGTGAAACGGGAGAACAATTCTTCGACGATGTTATCCTCTGATAACCCACGAATGATTGCTTGAAGTGACAGCGCCTGAAGTTCCTCATAACCAATCTGCAAGAGGCCAGTCAAGTCATTGCTCGGGGTTGGCAGAGTCTCCATCGCACCTTTTTAGCCAAACGATACATTGACTTTGGGGAGCACGTAGTAGCATCGTTGCTAGCGCTGGCTTCAGTCCAGCCGCTCCCGTTTGAGGTCAATGGTTGAAACTGGATTTCTTTGGAGTAGAGATAAATCATCAGGGCCTTCCAGCTATAGGACAAAAGATTAGGTCCAGGAACTTGAATGGCAGAGGCGAAAGAGGGGCAAACGTTTTGAAAGCAGTCTGCCGGATGAGGATCGCGTTCTCGTCATCTCGAAAACTTCGGCGTCTAGCGGTTGTTCTTGTGGAGGAATCCTCCACATCACTATAGTCCTCGCTATCCTCGCCATCACTCTCAGGTTCCAAGTCACTATCTGCCTCGTAGTCATAGACGTCATATTCTAACTTCGTTGGATCATCGATAATTTCGACTTCGTTCGTATCATTGCCGGGTTCCGATAGCACTTATGAGCAGAGGTCAATTCAGAGAACTTCAACACACGAGTCAGCCAGGCTCACCCTGATCGAGGTACTCGCAGTGACCAAGAAGCAAGAAACTATTGGCATAGAGAATCTCAGGGTGCGTGACGTCGTGTCCCTCGTGTTGACGGATTCGATGCCTGCTGAAGAGGCAAAACTTAACGTCGCCTATCCCCCGGCCTATCAGCGAATCTGCGAGGGCGCGTTGTAGTTTAGGCGCGAAAACCTGGCTTGGGTCGGGCGCCAGGGTAAAGGAAGGTGAGAGTCTGACTTTGATTTCAACTGTTGCGTTCCCAGTGAAATTCTGGGTGGAATGACATAGGCCGAGATGAACGATATCTGATCGTGGTAAGGAAAATTCGGTTGTTGGATCGCGCGCTTTGTCCAATAAGACGCCCCCTTCAACGACAATGGTAACAGACAACTTCCCAAGATCTTCTTTGGAAACGAGATGTGGAGCAAAAGAGATCGCAAACTCTGTTTGCTTGCCAACGGCCCCTCTACCAGCTAGGAACGGCTCATGCTCCGTTGCTTGAAAGATGTACTTCCATCCAAGTCCACATTTTCCAGTTGAGATAGGGCCCTTGCCGAGATTAGGAGAATGGCCGTCGTCAATAATCAATTTGAAGTAGGAGGTTATGGTAGGAGTGGCTCCTAGGGACCAGGAATCATTCCTAATTTGCTCCATATCTCGGGGTGGGAACGAAAGCACAAAGCATCGCAACAACCTTTATCAAGACAAGTTCGGCGCTTAAACGTTGCACTGCCTTGCAGGCTATTCCCCTTTCTAAGAAAGACGAATGATTGCGGTGGGCGCACGTGGGAAGAGAGAACAAGAACGCATCCCATATAGCAGCAAAGCTTTGAATAAAATTGTGTCAACTGCGAACCCTTGTACTGTAATAATTAACTCGTACGTACATAAATTTCCCAATCATTGTAGGTTTAGCACAATGCGAGGAGGACAGTCCCGCGGCCAAGAACCCCAGTCGCTCCGGGATCTGCCGGGCGCAGCCTGGCAGATGGAAGCCTGAGTCATGATCAACGCCGCCCTTGGCCCGAAACGCCCCTCATCTGACCACAACGTTAACAACTTCCATCCTCGTTTTCAATTTCAACCCAAGTAAAGATGGTCGAATTTACCTCGTGGCCCCGCCGAACAAATCTAAAGTAACTGAAGATGGTAAGCCTTACGGGTCGGCACTGCCTGACGGTGGATCATGTCCATCTTCACCGACGTCAGGCTTCTATCGCCAATGAAACAATAAAGGAACTCGTATAATAGGTATACAGTGATTTACGGCCACTTGAGACGAATGCCGATTTTGGCTACATCTGGAGATTTTTGGGCTGATCGTTTATTTATAATTCTTTATATACATTCCTTCCATAATGTCTCCAAAGAATCGGTCTGTTGGGCCTTTAGATGTTGAATAAACGCAGCTTAACTGTAGAAAAGTCAAAAATATGAAATTTAATCAGTCAATTACTTCAACTGCATACAACTAAATTTGTATCTATTGGTTCAGGTAATTGATATGAGGTACCTGTGCTTGAATTAAAGCCAGATTTCGTCATTTTAAGAGTGAGGATGAATAGGTAGACATGAAATAGTAATTTCTACTTGAGACACATACTTGTGCCATCATGTCACACCAATAAGCGAGCATTAACCGAGATCAATTCCTGACATCGCTCTGCTTAATTGGCGGTGTCAAGGCGGCGTGCCGGATTAGCCGAGTTGATGTGACAGCGTCTCAAGTGGTTGGGTTGTGACATAAAACACCATCTATTGTCTCGATATGTACCACCCTTGCATAGAACAACATTTTGACTATTGGAATAGTTAGTTAATACAAGCATACATGCATTGTACATGCCAAAGTTTCCTATCATTGTCTAGAATAATTCCTACATGCAATATCAGATTTCAGCGTCTCAAGTGGACGTTGATCACTGTATTAGGAAGCTTCTGGGAAATTTCCAGACGGGTGGAGGTAATACTTCTGCCTGATTGATTGTGGCGGTGGGGCGCGTTGCGGCGTTAAAATTTGAAAAATTTGACGTTCTCTATTTCCTTATCTTCTTTTAGGGGGTTGTATGTACTAATCACTTGCAGGCGGCGTCCAATATACTCTGTTAAAATTTTGTGTTCCTGTAACTTGTAAACTGGCCGTCAGCAGAATCAAGGAAATAGGTGAACGTGCGCAAACAAATGGTATGTGAGGCTCAAGGCCCGTCTTGAGGTATAAAAACGTGAGTCGCTAAATCGAGGATGGACTTTATCGATGCACAGATCATCTAACTTGCGGCATAAGTTTCTCGATAAGTTCGCGAGGCATCTCTCTGCCATCTCTACCCTTGTCTCATTACCTCCCCTTGTCTGGACGGCGACCACGGCAACCGCTGTCACGCAGTGCAATGGGAACACGGTAATATGCTGTCTCGACAATATTACCAGCATAGGCAATTTATCCTCTGATGATACTGCTTACCTCAAAAATTAACATTAACTTGGTGCCAATTCCCAGCTCTTGAAAGGCAAAGCTGGTATATATGCCGCCCCATTCCCCTTGATCCGCAGTATACGTTGTGACATGTGTGGATTTAACACGATCAATTTTATCCAGAATGAAATGAAGGGATCGACCTGCAGCGGACTTGGGGGCATAACCATCTGTTGCAATAACTTGGTTTGTGTATGTTGACTCGTCGAATAGTCGTTTATCTCCCTTTTCTATAGATCAGGAAAACTACAAGAATTGTGATCAAATGCTTTGCTAGTAGCCTACAACTAGTAAAGCATTTGGTCACAATTTTTATAACAACTTCGAGCAGCTGTGTAAGGAAATGCTTGAGCTTGGAACACATTAACCGGAAACAATTATTTAAGGGCAGGGGATACTTGTATTGTCGATCTCATTATCCCTTCTACAAACCGTTACCATGGCGGCGTTGATATACTTTCAACCTTATCTTCCGCTCCTCGCATATCTTCCACTGGGAAACGTTTAGCGGTGCCCGATTTCCCTTTGGCAGTCGGAGCCGTCTTCTTATCGTCAGGTTCTGTAAATAGAATGTGATCAGATTCAGCAGGGATATCAATTGAAAATTCAATCAGATATGTCATACCCGAGTTGTCCTTGTCCTTGCCCTTCACTTTTTTGAGGCAAGCAGCGCAAGGTCGTTCCGTGCTCGCAATGTCAACGAGATGAACCATGATTGCAGCAAGAATCTCGCCACAGTGAGGTAAATTTCCAACAGCAACATCTTTCAGTTTCCTCGAGAGTCTTTTAGTGGCCGCAGGGCTCTTTAAGAGAGATCCTAAGGCTTTGATTTCGGCATTTTGGATGTCTTGATACCTAGATCTCAAATAAGAACATGCGAAAGACTGGAGCGGGAAGATAACGTACATCGAAGTAAAATGCGAGAACAATTCGTCGACGATGTTGTTTTCAGATAGACCTTGGATAATCGCGTCGAGAGATATTTTTTGAAGATCCGCTGAACCAATCTATGACATGTGTAAACATTTCCGTATGACTTCAATGTATTGCTGCATACCTTCTGGGCGAGGCGGTACATTGATTTCGGAGAACATGCTGTATCGGAATTAATCGCGCTCATACGAGCATTCTGGGCGGCCCTACTAGATGTCAAAGGTTTGAAATCTATAACCTTGGTATTAGTATATAGATATAGTACGAGCGCCTTCCACCTATCATAGACAAGGTAAGTACAGGAACAACAGCAGAACAAGGCAACGACAAAAGAAGGCATACGTTTTATAGGCCGTGTTTCGAATAAGCAGGGCGCTTTCATTCTCTTTGAGCCCTCGACGCACGGACTGAGCTTTTTTCTGGCGTGAAATAGATCTGCTAGAGAGTGACAAGGAGTCTAGGTCACAAAGATCCCCATCAGAGGAACTGCCGGTCTCCAAGTCACTGTCCGACTCATAGTCAAAGGTGTCATATGTTTCGCTCGTTAGACTACAGATGCGCTCGCATTCTTTCGTGTCACGAGGCTCCAGTAACACTGGGAAGCAGAATTTATTTGATATGTGGTCCTCGTAGGAGTATTGACTGGACTTACATTGGTCAAGAAACGCGGAGTAGCCTTGGAGCAAAGAGTGATTGGCACAGATAACCTCGGGATGCGTGACAGTGTGGTTCTGGCCACGCCTAGTAAAGAGGGCGAAATTGAGGTCTCCAAGCTCTTTGCCTATCACAGACTCGGAAAGGGCATGGCGAAGCTTCAGAGTAATACCTCGGTCAGGTGCATGTGTAAAAGTGACAGGAAGCTTGACATGGAATTCAAGAACCCAATCGCCTGCGAAATTCGGTGCAGACAAATAGGTCGCGAGAAGTGTAGGCGTTGAGCATGGAAAAGAGACGTCGGACGCCTTCTCAATGAGGCTACCATTAGTCACGACAGCGACGGTGATTTTTTTGGCCTCGTCGGAGGTGTGGTGAGGAGTCGCAGCAAGCAAAATTTTGAAACGGGTGTGTTTAACAATCTCCATTGCACTCCATGTTGGCTGGCTAATGTCGCTGTTCATGGCCTCAAGAATAAAACTCCATCCGAGGCCGCATCCTTCTGATTGAAAAAACGCAGTAGTATCAACGTCCGGGTGACGACATTCTGCAAGAGGAAGTTTGAAATATGAGACGACCGTCGGGTTGGGGCCCACTAGAGTCCAGAGATCAGGTTTAGTCCGCTCCATTCAATGAGATGAAGAACGCAGGACCTCTTATCTGCATGTATTTATGAAGGGATTTCGGCGCTTATCCATAGTAGGCGCATAGGTGCCGCCATCGCGCGGAGCGCTGCTTCTGGAAGTCGCTATTGTGCTTCAACGTAAGAAGTTACCTTTCCAGGTATCCCTTATTGTCCCCATCTGCCAGTATCTGCTTTCCGTCCCATAGACTTAATAATCGTGGCAGTTGTAGTCATCGTGGACTAACCAGCGATTGACACTTCAATGGATCTGAATCGACAGGTCGAAAGTGAATTGCTCGCTGGTTGAGTGGTGCAACGAGGCCAGTCAGGCAGGAAGTAAAAGCCCTGAGTTGAAGCTGTTTATGTAAGCAGAATTATATGGTCAAGCCGCGTGGCCTGGGCGAGATTGCAATCCTTCTTGATCCTTCTGAGAATCCCGGCTCAAGAAGACTGCAAAATTCGAGGCGCCTGAGGGTCCTCCAACGTTGTGTGGAGCCAACTAATATATTAGTTCCAAATTTGGAAAGTCTTCTCTAGCACCCATCCACGTTATGTTACATGTATAAAATACTTCTAGGCTCTGCAGTGTGCGAAGGACTGCATAGATC
>JABAJS010007640.1:0-32543 GCA_018221635.1 Tephrocybe sp. 10521TJB
ACAAGCTTTAGACAAAGTGCTGGAGGCATGGGTGAGCGAAGCGAATCCCGTGCCGAAGGCACGTGTCGTGAGCTTGTAGCGGGAATGGTTGGATTCCGAGGTGGAATCTTTAATACTGCCTATATCAGCTTGTATTTACGTAATTGGGTAATAATAATCAACTTGCAATTCTTGTAGTTGTTCTTCAACGTCCACAACGAGTCCTCGATTAATTCCACGTTACCTTCGTCGTTCCAACTTCTTGCCTGGTTATAGTGCTGATTATTGACTATTGCACTCGTTGCCATGCCAGACAAAGCTGCCTATTGTTGAGCGTTAAACATTGAACGTTGCCCCACGGGTTGAATGCTGGCGCTGGCCTTTCCTCGCGTCAGACACAACTATGGGCTACGCCATAGTTCCCTCAGCTACTGCACACGCCAGGGAGATTCATGCATTCATTCATTTATCGTTGTTGGGGACTTGTGGGGTAAATCGATCGGGGACGCGAAGGCATGGTCTAGGCTGCTTCCCGCACAATCGTGATGGATGTCTCATTCTCGACTGTATCCTTCAAACTCGTAGTATCGGCAAGTACATGCTCCCCGTATATCAAAACCTTTCCGTATCTAATCCATTAGACAGTTGCTACAGCTCTCCGTTCCCTAACCAGCGTGAAATTGAGGCCACAGGAACAATTTAAAGTCCCTTCTGGTTATGGCCTTTTACCTGCCTCCGTCACGGCTACACTTCGATGCCCACGGGCCGAATTTATAACGGCACGCGGCTTGTGCTGCGGCTTTGTCCCATCATGATCTCCAATCGAACACAACATTACAGACAAGATTGTACCCTTTGTGATACCACGTAATATGCTCGGGCTGCGGCATCATCTGTCTCATCTGTAAGCCCTGCCATACCCCGTCTACTCATCCCTAACGCAAGTCTTCATCGTTATAACAGACGCCGCTCCCGAACTCACGCGTTTTCAAGTGTCCCAGGCCCACAGTGATCTATTCTCCACGTTTTGTAGAATCTACACGTTGCGGATATTAACATTATTCACATTATCGATATCGGTTTTATTTTGCATCACCTGCACCCACGATCACACCCGCTGTTTCGTCAACCCCGTCCGTGGACCGTTCATAACCTTAAAGATCCCAGTATCATCGATATTGACCTCGCGCACCTCTCGATTTGAATCTAACACTACTACAAAAACCACGTTCAGATTCAACAGTGTCCTTCATAGTTCACAGTCTTTATCCCCGCCGCGTTGTATCTAGCACCATCCCAATTCACCTCTGGCCATGAATTCGCCGCCATCCAGTCCATTCCTCGAAACCGCGACCTTGGACCCCGTCCTGACTCCCCTCCCAAAACTACATCTTAGCCCCCGTCTGAATGTCTCCCACCTGATTCGACATGGAGTGCGCTCCTCCCATCGTGCACGCACACGGCCAAAGCCACCCGTTCGTGCCTGGTACCTCGACATGACGTCGCATTCCTCCACTCCGAGTCCCTCCGAGCCCGTATCTCTTCCGTGCACTTTGATGAGAAACAATCGCTCTCTCTCTTCCTCTCCACCATCTTCACCATCTCGACTCGCTCCTTGTTCTCAATGAGGGCAATGCTTGCCGGCAGGAGCAGGGTAGAGCGAACTATTGTTATATCTATGTGGCCTGAGGAGGTCAAAAATGGGACGCTATATGGGGTTTGAGCGGAGGCCAGGTCATGGTCAGTGATGTAGCCATTGACGAGCTCAGAAGAAGGGGTGTTCGGCGTGGGCTGCAAGTGTGTGCCCACTTGCCGATCCAGGCATGTGACATGTGCGCAGCGCGCACATGCACTGTCATTGCACATGAGGCACACTGGTTAGCTTCAACTCGTCATGATTTGGCACCCTATCCAGTGTCTTTCGGCGATTGTATTCCCCGTGACACTCTCAGCTTGACATCCTGGACCGACAATGTAGCGCTTCGGTTGCATCCTTTGTCTCCACACCACCGTCCCTGTTCATCGCCGCCATTACTGGTTCAAGACACTGTTACCAAAACCTCACCTCAGTTTCTTCCCTGGCATATCCTATTTATCCCCCTGCCAAGACGCGTATCTCAAGAGTGGGAGAAAATATCCTAAAATAGCTTCGACGAATCCCACAGCGGTGTACGCACGCCTATGTATCAGGTGCATGCGACGCGTATCGAGCCTCTGTGGGTTTGGGTCGGTCAGGAGGCACTAGTTGGGTCGGGGCGACCGTTATTAGCGCCGGGAACGCTTTAGTTTAGCGCCCATCATTAGTTAAAAGCAGGTGTAAAGACACTGCCATCGTTATGCATATAAACTTTACAGTCATAACAATTCACTTTGCGCAACGCTGTTTCTAAAGACTAGGCTTTATCGTGGCTGAATTCCACTATAACTGGAATTCTCGATATGATTGGGGGAATCCAATGTAGAATGCCAGTTCATTCCGAAAACTCATAACATTAAAGTCATTGGAATTTGGACCTCTACAAGGCCCACGAAGACACTCGAATGGCCCTGGGAAAGGAAATGTGAACATACGAATTCTCCGAAGTCATAGGAGGGGTTTCCTTCTAGCTGATGCTTCAAGCGGTAGCGATTTTGATCTAGTTGCAATACACGCCTCCTGCTCCATGTCCCGAGTAAGCATCAAAAGGTAAGGTGCATTCTTTGAAAGGCTGGCGGGCTAGTATTGAATTATCTGATGCTCGAACATACGAATTTTTGGATGATCCATCGCAATTGAACGTTTCAAATGTGGCGTAGATGATTTGTCTCGCATGAGCTATCTCATCTTTGAGTTTTAAGAGGATTCATTAGTCATTAGTGGTATTCAAAGATGAGTTGCCAAAGGTTGAATTTTTGTTCTTAAGACCAATGCCTTCCAGGAGTGTGCTGACGGGGCTTATGGAGTCATAAGGTGGATTGAGAAAAGGTGGATTTTGCAAAGGACGAGGCTCCCCACGGGGAGGCCCTGGGCAGTTCGGGGGATGTTTCTTGATCTTTTCCTTGAAGACAGTCAACCATTGGTCACCGTCGGTTTGAAGAGAGACGGTGAACATTTCGTGTATGGCGTAACCGTAGAACAGACTATGAATCTGGAAGGTTTCCATAATTGTTGGTTTGGCGGGGGTAGATTGAAAACTTTTGATGACAATGAATGGAAGGAAGGCGTGAATAACAACTGGACAACATAAAATACACTTCATGCGATAGTGTCTTTCTGGCCTCATTTTGGCCACGCGACTCGCGGATCCGGAGACCGATCAACTCTCTTTCCGATCATGACTCTGCAACACAACACCCAGCTGACTCTGCCACAAGTCTCCGATGGTATCGAGGAACGCATCAGCCTCTTAGAAAATCTGGCGGATGTTCTCTGTGTTGACGATCCCTTCGATGTCTTCAGGTTCGCTGCTATGTGTTGAAGACCTATCTTCTTCAAGTTAGGCTGATCCACAATAGGTGTTCTTCAGCTATAACACAGCTCTCCGAGGATTTTTTGTCTTCACAGAGGCTCTTGAACCGCCTGGAATGCTTAGACCACGAACTTCAGAGCCATCTCGCCTCTACGAGATATGAGCAAAGGCTGGTCAACAAGTCCGTGACTTTGCCAATCTGATCTGCGTTTTATTTACGTGACTTTAAACCAGGTGGGACACGACGCTAGAAACTGAACTTTCTATGAGTGAAAGTACCACTGTGATCGAACGACGCAGGGAGGACCTTGTACGTAAGGCGAAGGAATACCACGAAGAGCTTAAAACAGTCCTAGTATGTAACATACTATTACACTCACGCGTTTGCGCCAACTTTACCCATATCTGTGTGTGCCCTTCTCTTAGAAAACCATGCCAGAAGCCCCTCGAGTAACTGTGACGCGTCTAAAAGAGCAGGAGAAGAGGAATAAGGCAAAAGAGCAAGCGCTTAAAGCTAAACACGCGAAGATAAGGGCGTTCAAGGGTTTGCCTCCTGTAAGTCGCCATGTTACACCCTTTCCTTTCCATATTTATACAAGTTTGCTTGGCACAGAACTTAGAATTGGCGCGACACGAGCTGCGACACGCTCGTAACGAGCTAGATCAGTTGACTCAGCTCCGCGAAAGGCTTCTTGGAAGGATGGCGGAAGGTGTCTCGTAGGCTGTATTGACGATAAGAGTTCACAGTATGAGTTGCACCTCAATATAGAAACATAAATTTACAGGCTTCGTACACAGGCTACCACTTATCCGGCCTTATGCATGGATGAGCAAACTGCAGTCAAATCTTGGAGTTTTATTTCTTACCCGAATTTGTCCCCCGGAGCAAGCACTTTGACAGGTGTGCCTGCGTTATCCGCACCGACAAATGGAACCTAAGCAGGGAGTAAAATGAGTATAAAGGTAAAGCGAATTTTGAAATAGGCGCTCTCACAGTATTCCTAGAAAATGGCATGGATATCAGTGCAACAACAAAACGCTGGCCACTGGCCACCTACCCCCACCACGATCCAAGCGTTGTAACGCCGACCTACATTTACTGTCCTTCAGGCATGAACCTAATGGTAATACAACTAGATGCTCACCGTGCCATCTTTCGGGAATTGAAGGCTAATAGATTACTTAGACATGGAGAAGTCAACGAAACGCTTGATCAACGTACGCGAAAAAGATCACGAGAATGGATACGGCAACACCGGAGTCCAAGGCAGCAGACAGGACATCTTGTTATTTGGTCCACAAATAAGCCGAAGCATCTGAGCGGCCCCTTGAGGATCTGACTTACAATTATACTTCGTCCACCAAGAGAAGTGGCGCCTGTAGTATGTCTGACAAAACAGCTAGGCACATCGCACAGAAGAAGACTGACCTTCGGATTAAGAATTGGAAGATAAACCCGACAGCACTATTCAAATTGTTAACATGAATCGACGATGGGTACGGCTTCGAACTGACGCCCAGGGAACGTAGTTAATCGCGGTTGCAGGGGGTATAAGACCAGTGCCATTGAAGATGACGGGGCTGACAGATAATCAATCAGCCTTGGTTTTTCATCTGCACTTCAAAAGCTTACTTACAAGCTATCTGGGTTGAGCGATGCAGGACATGGATTGATGAGCTAGAGACGCACTTGATATATCGCACAATACTGTCGGGGTATTTCTTGCTCAGAAGCCACGGAATGACAGGCGCAACTGCTCCGACGAGGAAGAAAAATACGAGTGCTTCACAAAGATACTCGGAATCAATGCGCAGGTTCCAGCAGAATACTCTGAGGATGTTTACTAACGGCTAATTGAAAGATCGGTCAATTATGAAGCCAGGGAGCTAAACATGCAAGCCGCACTAATAGGTTTGTCCCTTCGAGAACATCAAGCCGGGTCCAATGACGCCTAAAGAAAGGGTAAGCTCAGAAGACGCCGCACCATGATCAAGCGTACCCCACTGCAAAATCAAAGATTGTTAGTGCAAACATCAAGAGGCGGCCAATATGTACATACAATGATGCTTGCGGTGCCGAAAACCTCAGTACTAGGGCATATAAAACTGATGGTATTCAGATATAGGACGGAGAAGACAAATTCAAGGACACATTACCCGTCCTTCTGCGTGGGCGAGCACATTCCTCTGGTAAATGGTTCAGCCCTAGACATCTTTACAAAAGTAAGACAGGGCCCTCACTCGATATTGGTGAACATCCACGCTTGAACACCGAGCTGAGTGGTTCCTGCGATAATGGTGGCAAGCACCTCGAACATAATGAGCTCAAAACGTCGAGGGCAGCGGAGGCCGACAATGGCACCTGGGAGCTGAACATATGTCTAGGAGGTACTGTGGAATGGAACGAGACGGTCAGTGTGATCTCTGCAGGAGGATATCGATGAAGATCGCATACATGCCTTTCATGTAGTGGCCTAATTTGAAATCGGATGTAAAAGAAAGTGCTTGAGCCATGGTCTAATAATAGCTCGTTAGTAGTCTATAAGCGACGTAGCAGATGAGAAGGAGCCACAATGTAGCCCCAGGTTTTGAACAACATCATGGCAATAGGGCGTCCAGGGAGGGCATAACTGTGGCGAATTAGACAGGTATCTGCATGATGCCCCAAGGAAAATGCATACCCAATGACCAACTCTGTGATGACACTGATTTGTTTCAGCAGTGAGTTCCAAAAAAAATTAATGTTTAACTCACTTCAGTCCGACTTGCTGATTTGTGATAGCTTGAATCATCCCAATTGGAATGATGTAGGTAAACGCTGGTTTTCCCATTAGGACAGCATTCAAAGAAGTGGAAAAATAAGGCATGTGTACCAATAACAAGAGACAGGATGAATGCCCATACAGGCATCTCGCTAGAACACCGTGAGTTGTTGGTGTTTCTGGGGAAAGTGTACGTGCCTTGGCCACACTTCAATGCTAATTATCCCCATTACGAACATGCTGAGGAAGATCACGAAGTACCACCACTCAGGGACTGTAATCAAGATGCTCGTAAAGGCCCACCACAGGTGAAGGACGTAAAGTGTCACCTTGAGGATACCGTGACATAAGTCGAGCATGAATATCCGGTTGCTCACTCAAAGCGCGGCGCGATTGGACCCATATTTGTTTTCGGAAGTAAAGGAAGGCATGAACGAGAGTCGCTAAGTAATGGTTAGAAGAAAGGTAAAAGAAGTGAATGGCAGACGGCTCACCGGTGATCGATGCGAAAGACAGTCTGCGATAAGATTCAAACCATCAGTCAAAGCGAGACGGATTCAAGACGACAGCGTTCACCCATATGACATTGCAAATGTAGTTCTGTAACACGAGTGAAGATGTCAATGACACACATCTGACACGAACGAAAAGCGATTCACGATAAAAACAAAGGGCTATAAGCATGGTAGGCGTCACGATCAATGGTCGACTCTGGCGTAAGAATCCGTGTCAAGTTGTAGGTATTTAATTGATTGTCGTAAGAGATTCTTGAAGAAATTCTAGGGAAAAGACACAGATGAACGATAAGATATGACCGTGAGGGCTTGACTGACGGCATGTATAATCCAAACCACGTATTTGTGAACTAAGGACACTTGTCATGAGGGAAATAAAGTCCCGGACTGAACTTCTCACATGGAGTACCGGGGTGAGGAACCCTAAATGCATGATCAGCAACGAAAAGACGAGGCTGTCGCAAACTCACAGAAGAAAAATACAAATCCAGCAAAAATGTTGGCTTCGGCCCACCCTAGGGAAAAAGTCAGTGATCGCACCAGCGTGCACGGTCGAAAACACATGCATGGAGTGGCCAACGGAGAGCCAATATATCTAGATGCACAATAATTCAGCAGCCGTGATGTCGAACCCGTGTAGTCCTTATGAGCATACGTACGCGATCTGACTCCAGTCGAACGTGATTACCGACATTCCCTGCGAGTGTAATTAGTATATTCATTGAGTTCAAGAAGTGGAATCACGAACCATCCCATGGAGGTAGCTACATGTGTGGGGTTTGAGTATGGGGCAACGTCAACCTGAATCAAACCTATAAGGATTGCTCACCCGAAGAGCGCAGCGATGGCTATAAAAATAAAATTAGATCTTCAGGAGAGGAGGCTTTCAAGTTCTCACTAGGGTCATCTGGGCGTATCCAGGTCACCCAAGAGAAATAGGAAAGTGCTTGGACTGTTCGCCATGGTTATCAGAATATGTAAGTGCCGTTGTTGGGTCACATACATATATACCCAGGAAAGAAATCTGAGGCATCAAGATGTTAAGAAATGAGAAATCACAAGACTTTGGATAGCTCCTACACCAGGTGAATGATCCAATGAACGCGTATATAAAGAACCTTTCACGACTTATCCCTCCTCGCGTTCCAATACCAGCGTACTGGGTCGAATGTAATGTGTTAAATAATGCACAGTTGACAAGGTTAGTTGGCCATATCATTGAAGGTGGCGCAACGAGGAAACGGCGTGCGATTCCTCCAATAGAGAAACCGATGAGCTGAGTGGACATCACTACGAACCACTGGTCTGTGGAGGTTCGTGATCAGTGGGATGACCAGTGGCCGGCAATGAAGACCCACAGTCGAAATTGTATATTTGGTTATAATAGACCCGTTGAACCGCTATAATATCGGTGGCGTATGCGGATTGGTAGCCCACAGTAGCCTGATTGGCGTGAGCTGGAAAAAATTCGAAGGAGAAGCGTACATGCCATGATCTGTCAAGAGAAATGAAACTAAACTCTTGAGTGCCCTCTACTAATGCAGGAAGACATACCGTGATTAGAACATGTTCCTTAATCGCGAAAGGACCTGGATTCAGACGAACACCAAAAATGGTCCAATCTGGGACCCACGCCGCCGCCGCCCGCCCGATTGGAAAAGAAAGCAACTGAGCGACGATGCCGGTGACGGTGACAGAAGGAAATCTGAAAAAGAAAAATTGATTGACTCCTGGGATCAGCACGGCCCAGAGAATCCCAATGATCCATGCACGCAGAGTCGAAACAGGCATATTTGGGTCATCAGTATTGGCGACGGCTGATCGAACCTCGGGATATGGACTGTCATCCTCGAAGACGAGATTTTCTTTATCAAGATTCGGGTCCTCAAATTGGGTGCCTGTTATTTCCTGCCAATTTCATGATCCAGCATCAACCATATGCAAGCAAAGAGTTCTGGATGACTACTCACAGCTATATCTGCTGCTAAATATTTAGTTTGTGAGATGTATTCGTCATCACATGCATAGAAATCAGCACATACTAGCGGGCTGCTTCGCCGCTGCCTCCTCAGCAAGCTTTTCGTCAGGCTGAGAAACATGGGCCAAGAGCTGAGATTGACGATGATAATGCAGTGCTTCGGTCATGGGTAAGGATGCTCGGGTCCCAAACGATAAAGACCGAGTGGTTCTTATACCCCCATGCCCAGTCTATGTATGATCCAAAACATACCATCCTCTCCGGTGATCATTAATATGGGTCATTATGTCACAAGAAGAAGGAGCGTGGATATGTGCAGCACATGCTCTCGTCAAGCAAGTATCTTCTGTTCTCACTACGTATGGACGCATCAGCACTTCGGAAGTTTTCCAGTGGATAGAGAGATTACGATAAGTGAGTTGCACGATAACAACTTTGTCTCCCTGTCTCAAGAGGTTTCCAAGTACCGCGATTAGTCCCGACTAAGATGGCGTGCATATGGCATGTTCTCAAGGAGCGTTTTCGTCTCACATAAAGATCCACGTGATGGGTATAGCGAGAAGGACTGGGGGGGGGGATTTCAATGTTCCCCGATTACCGACAGGTTACAGTTTCCGCATGTGTTCAAGACTCTGGAAATTATCGGGCCGAAACTTTCTGTTGAAGAGTTAATTTTGTACTTACCCTGTGCCGGTATAACCTCACAGATCCCAGGAAGATTAGGCGTTACTCATGGTACTCCAGTAAAAGAGCCCCCCGTTCTTTTGAATCCCCCCCTTACACCTCTGATCTCTACATAAACAATAGCATCGTCTTCTCCCTTATCCGTTTTGGCACCGGTTAAACTAGTAAAGCGCAGAGAAGCCCCAGCAGCGGCAAACATATGCCCGCTTCACGATTTTAGAAATGCTCCTTTGAGTGACTAGAAACAATCTCCGAGACTAGTTCCGATGAGCCAAGAAACACGTATGGTTAGAGTCCGTGCCGACCAAAAAGTCGGGCTTGATAAGAGTCTGTAGAGACTTCATCGCGTGAAAACCTGGCATGGAGATCTTGCCACTTCAAATTCTCGCAGAGAGATTTGATGTCGAAGTCCACTGCTAATTGTAAAATATGCATGAAACAGGGACTTATGAGAAGATCGTTTCGACTACCAGCCTGCAGCAACAGTAGATGAGTTGGCACCGAGCGCCTAGTTGGTGGTAGAGGACAAGAAGGCTAACCGTGTCGTGGGAAGTTACATCAACATGTTTTCTTTCCGTAACTTGGTTCTTCTGTTTTGTCTCGGTACCCTCACGCTCCTCTGCGCCTTGCAGTTGTCCGCTCTTGATAGCTATCATCACCTAAAAACAACTATTTTAACGTTCGTTGATGGGTACACAGATCCAACAGTTTCCCAGGCCAATGCTCTCGGAATCGCCTCAAAGATCTACGTGTTATCTCTTCCTGCAAGAACGGACCGACGTCGTGATATGGAACACTTGCGGATAGTCTTGGGCCTCAGCTGGACATACATGGAAGCCATCTCCGCAGAAGACGCGATTGTCGAAAGGATCATGGACTCCGTCAGATTTATACGCCACTTGCACGCTCCCAGCACCCCGTTTACTTGGCCTGATCTCTCAATTCCTATAGACGAACGGATTGACCCTTGGGACCCTCAATTTCTTGCACCTTTACCTACCCACGATTCGGTTCAACCTCTTTCTCCTCTGCCCTTGGTATGCGCAACGCAAAATGACACTCTTGCTCCTTATGCGGAACATTTTCCGCAACACAGGCTTCTGACTACTGCTCGTATCGCTTGCTGGTACTCTCACATGTCTGTCATCTACAGGGTAGCCAACGACTTTGCCCTTCGCGCCAACGACACTGTGATCATATTGGAAGATGATGTGGATATGGAACGAGATATCCAGCAACGCCTTCAAGCGGTTTGGTCGTTTCTCCCTCCTGACTGGGACATTGTCTATCTAGGTACGAGCCTTGGATACAGAAGTTAAAAGGCTTATCGAAACAAACCAGGTCACTGCTGGTCGGATGAAAGTGCCAACAGGGTTCTTGGCTACAAGTCGAATTCCATAGCACACAATACGACAGTATCCGATACCTACATCTACCCATCGAATCGGCCCTTGTGCACCCACGCTTATGCATTGTCGAGGATTGGGGCGCGACGTCTGCTTCTTCACCTACGGCATCCGTTGTTTGCGTATTCTCGTTCTATCGACAAAGCTTTTTCGTGGTTGATTGAAAGCGGTCGGCTGAAGAGTTTCTCCATTGTACCCAGCGTCGTTGTGCAGAGGAAGATTGGGAAGAGTGATATCATGGAGGGAAAGGGAAGTGAGTGGAGGGCAGAGTTGGTCAATGGAGTGTTCTCAAAAACTTGATTTTCTGAAGTACATGTATGATTTGGAACGAATTCGGATGCCTGGATGGGCCAGTTGCCAAGGGCTGCCAAGTTCGCCAAGTTGTGTTGTGGCGAGCAAGGCGTCCGAAAAGGGCATTTCCGATGCCCATTTTGGCAAAATAAATAAATATGTATTCGGATAAGTCGGTAGTGGGAATTCGTTACCTGTTGTCCTTGGACACGAACGTACGTCGACAACCTGCATGCAATTTTTGAATCTGATTCTTGAACCACCTCTTCAACTTTCCTCTGCGCTTTGAAGCCCAAATCACTCAAATACCGCTGAGCACACCGAGGATAGTTCGGCCCCCAGTTCGGCCCGCTTGACACTGTTGTTTTAGCAAACGCGAGCCGGTGCCACTTTATCTTAAGATGTGAACTTGGACAATGTTCGTTAGTAATTCACTCACTCGCTTTCTCCAGAAAACCCTTACGTGCGCCTGAAATGGCCGAGAATGTCCTCAAAACGGAGAAATCACCATCTGTGGACCTGTCGCAGGAGTCGGCGTCTAAAACACCTGGTTCATTCTCGTGGATCCTACCCGCTCTCAGAACACCACGCACCGTAAAAACATGGATTCGATGTTGCATCGCGCTCGCAGCTACGCTTATTCTCATGGTGTCCACAGAAACTTTGAATAGCATGGGGCAAGCTGGTTTCTTTGCTGCGTAAGTTTCACACTTTACGCATCTCAACGAGATGATCGAGTTGAATGCTCTTCTATAGTATTGTCGCAGTCATGATCCCCCCGTCTATGGCGTTGTCCCTGTTCATTCTCGCCATCATCACCCTTCTTCTAGGTAGGCTAAGCTTCAATCTACACATACTTGGCAGTCGCTTATGAAGACAGGTATGTGTATTGGATGGGCATGGGGAGCGGCTGCAATGGCGGCGGGGTTGTCAGTGAGGAGCCAAGCACTTCTCGCGCACCAGCAGCAGATAGCACAAGCTTCGTATGTGATCCGCATTCCGACGTCTTCACAACTTTCTTGTCAATGACATACTTAACTAGCCTTGTCGATGGTATCTCACCGGCATTGCAATTACAGAGATTTATCTTCACTGGGCTGTTCCTCGATCCTAGGTGCGGTGATAACATTTTTGGCGATTTTCAACTCCAGAATCCTCAACGACTAATAAATTCAGGAGCTCGGCCGTTTATGGTGCCTTCTTTTTCATTGGAACGTTCGCTCTTGGTGTCTCCCGGGCCTACCTCCCTAAACTCGGTCTTCTGAGTATATTTGGAAGCATTGTACTAGACATTGTGCGTCGACTGTTTGCGAACATGTCCTAAATCAGCTGACTCGGTGTAGATGTGCAGTTACGGGCCTTGTGAGTCTCTTGTTGTAGTGTCCAGCATTCGCTCATTCTCCTTTAGTATTCCCAACTTCTCAGTATACACTTGCAAAGCTTTTCATCATCCCGACTAGTTACTACGTTGCCATCGCTATCACCACGCTCGTTTTCATATTTCCCACATCTTTAAATCATGTTTGGATGTAGGTCGCATTCCCTCCTCCAAGCTCCCTCATACTCATGTTTTTTCCAGAACATCACTGCAAAGTGACTTCTTTGAAGTAAGTTCCCCACATCGGTTGTTTATTGTGTGCTAAACAAGGATAGCCTATGTCACAAGCACTCGGATACCAAACGAAAGTACTTCAATGTCGCCCCTCCGACCAGAATACTTGGACAGAACTCTCAAAATCAAGCCGAGCGGCCCGTCAGCGCCTCCTCATGGGCACACAGGGTCTCCTTGGGCAGATAGGCATGATTGATCTCGAGTTCTCTGTCGGACGCCTCGGACCTGGCGACCTCAAACGCATCAGCAACGAGCTCAAGGTATTCATGTTCCGTGCTGCGTAAGTTCTTATGTTATTCGACCCATCACCGCTCATGACGTGTATGATAAGTGGACTCACCGCATTCCAAGACTTTGTGACCCGAATCAATACGGCACACATCGCCGAAGATGAAGCAGAATCTACCGCAAATGGCAAGTCAGGATACTGGGATCGCTTTACAATCCTACAGAAACAGATTTGGCAGCGTGAGGTCAAGCATGGACATGACTTTGACTCTCTCGTTCCCATCATCGCGGAGTCGTCTGCCGAACTACGTGCTGCATGTGACGCTGCAGTTACTGGAATGGCTGACTGGTTCCATGGCTGCAACAGCGGACGCTGGTCCGGGTTCTTCTCCAAATACGACAAAGTCAAGGGAGACCAACGTCATTCCAAGCTCGTAGAACAGCTTGCAGCAGTCCAGAGAACGTTGGAGCAGTATCGTGAGGTGGAGAAGGTCAGAGTAATCAAACCTTTCGAAAAATTCTTCGATCCTGTTACTGGGCAGCGATTGAAATCGAATGGCAAAGATGAGACCCAAGAGATGTTTGCTGCCAGGTCCGCATCTCACTATAAGCACCTGGAAACGAAACTGACGCTGCGATCACAGGTCCCTTTATGTCTGCTTCGTATTTTCGTACGCCCTTGATGCATATGCTGACCGCCTCGCGAAAGTCATGGCGACGATCATCGACATCGACAGCAAACGGCCTAAACCGCGACTCTGGGCACCTTCCGGTTTCGGGAAGCTGGGCAGAAAGATAATGAGCAAGCGAGATATCGATGGTCGAGTCGCTCCATTGGCAATTGGAACTTCACAGGACCCCACTTCATTTGAGGAGGACCGCTCGGATGACGACGAGGATGAAGATGACACATATAAGGACATTCCCCAGGACAATCATACCCGTAAGTCTATTAACTTGAAAAGCGACGTGTTCACTTCCTGATTTTTCTCCGTAGGTAAGAACCCAGACGCGCTTCCTCCTACCACAGCCTTTGGTCGTTTCTTCCTGGGACTTGGAAAGGTGTTCAAGTTCTTCAAATCACCTGAAGGGATTTTTGGTCTCAGGCACGCTGTGGTCTCAGTTGCCTTATGGATTCCATCCGTGTGTTCGTCGACTGCGGGGTTCTACTATGGTAACCGCGGAATTTGGGCGTTGATTATGGCACAGGTGCGTGGATCGCCCTCAACTGTTTGACCAGCTTTCATTTGATGTAATTGATACAGACTGGTTTGGCTGTTTACGCCGGTGATCAAGTGCGCGCTGAGATTGTCGGTTTTGACTCGAAATGATATACTCATGGGATTGCAAGATTGCAGGATTCTTCTTACGCATAACGGGGACCGTTTTTGGACTTCTCAGTACGTTTTCGTCATTTCGGAATACAATTATCTCTAACAAACGTTTTCTAGTTGGAATGGCAGTCTGGTACATGGGGGCTGGTCATGGTCCTGGGAATCATTACGGAGTTGTAGTCGCCACTGTCAGTTCTCCTTCGCCTTCCACAAAACTGTGCTGACGCTATTCACTGTCTACAGACAGCATTTACAGCTCCGTTCATACTCGGAAGACTAGCTGCTCCGCCTCAACAGATGATGCTCTATATCATGACGGGAGTTACAGTTGTTTTCGGTGAGTCACCTCAAGAAGTCTGGGTACTGTACGCTCTTGATGTTTGATGGTCTTAGTTGTTGGATATAGTTGGATCGATAGGCACCTCGCAGTTCTTTCTAATGCTGGTGTTGGGGTAGAGGTTGGGTGGAAGCGAGCGTAGGTGCGACCCTTACTCGAACAAAATTCTGAACTCAATTATTAAACAGTCTTCTTGTGATTATTGGCTTCACGGCTGGTGTATGTTCAGTCTTGCCTTACTGACGACATAGTACTGATTTTCATCCAAGTTCATCGTTATGATGTTCCCTCGTCCCACTTCTGCTCGTACTCTCGTCCGTCGGACCCTCGCCGCAACTACCGGCGAACTTGGTGTCGTTCTGGCAGTTGAGATAGAAGCATTGCTTGCTGAGGAAGCTCGTGCTCGAGATGGACATCATGAGAAAGTCACTTTTGTAGGGGAGAAGTCTGATCAAAAAGCATCGCCCAAAGAACAACGCGTTCGTCGAATTGGTCAAAAAGCTCTTGTTGTTGCCGTGAGTATCTTATTATCTTTTTATCATCAAGCATTATATCTAATAACCTTCTTTTAGTCCCGCCTGCAAGGTCTCGCTCCGTCGCTACAGACGGCCAGATTTGAGCCCCAACTATCGTATGTGTATTCCCTTGATATGTCAGCCGTTTGCCGGTCTTAAATTCGCTGTAGCGGGACATGGCCACATGCAAAATATGCAGCCCTGTATGACATTCAGTTGAACATTCTCTCCGCACTCTCGCTCTTTATCGGAGCATTTACTCAGTTAGATACGAGATGGTGCAGTATTCTCGTCCATCGAGTAAGCTTTTCAGTGATTTCTTCTTACAATCGCTGACCCAGAGCTATAGACACCTTTCCTCAACCCGAATCTGGTGAGTTAGTCGTTACCCTGCTCTCAGATTTGCAGTGTTCATGGAATTTGTCCCAGCTTTCGGATATTTTCTCCAACATATCTATTTTATCCTATGCATTAGGTGGCGCACATCCCTTACCGACAGGTCTCCCTCGATTGCGGGATCGTATCGTTTATCACGAGCGCATGAACCCTGTGGCTAGGCACCGCACATCCCCTCCGGCCGAAGTGAATACGGACTTGAACTCTATAGCGGACAAAGTCGATGGATCCAGTATCGGATTCTCGGCGATTTCCCTGGATATATTGAGGGTGAGTAACGAGACTCAGTATTCTCATTTACGCCTGAACTTCTTTTCAGGATAGTGAATTACCTGCTCACGCAACTGGTACGTCTTGTGTCAAACAATATAATGCTCCATTTATTGAGACAAAATATCTTTCCCATTAGCATTGGTCGCCCTTTCCTCGATCATCACTGTAAGTATTCACGTCCTGCAACATTAAACACACAATTGACGTGTTTCGGAACAGCTTGTCGATGAAATGACTGTCATTGTTCGCGAGTTATGCGGGGAGATGACGTTCCAAGGTTTTCTTGAATTTCAGCGTGACTTTTTGGGTAGAGAAGAGAAGGCGATTGGTAGTTATAGCAAACTTGGAATGAGTTGATGACCGCCTTAAGCTTACTCTTATCTTAAAATATGTAAA
The DNA here is from genome assembly GCA_018221635.1 of Tephrocybe sp. 10521TJB. Lineage (NCBI taxonomy): Eukaryota > Fungi > Basidiomycota > Agaricomycetes > Agaricales > Lyophyllaceae > Tephrocybe > Tephrocybe sp. 10521TJB. The sequence goes on from JABAJS010007640.1 coordinate 16,156, forward strand.
TGGATACCCACTTAATATAGTATATATTGTGTTTCTTGTTTCAAAATATTGATTATGAGGAATCCTGGATACTGTCGACGCGTATGTAATATTACACGTGCGCCTCACGTGATGGGAATTTGCGCACCCCATCTCCGAAGTTGGGCGCAGGGCACAAAACTTCGGCTTATACAAAACCCAGGGGAAGAGGTTGTGTCGTTCCTGTGTCCTCTCTTTCCACGCCCTCGCATACTCCCATGCAGCCCCATAAATTTGCTCTCTTTTCTTCTCGTTTTTGCCGTACTCCGAGTCAATCCAACGAAAGTATGCCAGTGTTTATTTCCACTCGTTATCAGAGTTCGCCATCCTCCCCTTCACTCCTGGAAATTTTTCTTGGTATCTGCTTTCTATCTAGAATTGTTTTTCTTTATCCAACGATGATCACTGAGAACGCAGTTTTCTTTTCCTACGGCAGCTGTTTCCCTTCCTTTCTTTGATAATTCTTGTGGTCACATGGAATTAATGGTGCCTATGTGCACCCTCACTTGTCTGCACGATCAAGATTCAGCACACCCGAGAACTCTAATTCATTCAGTTGCGCCGAATGTCAGGCTGCCCTCTCTATGATGACAATTGGTCCCGGACTGTCGCGTTAAGTTTTGGGGTGAGAAGGCAGCCTTTTCCTCGAATATCGGATCTAGCTTTCTCTTGGGCTCACAACAATTGAACACCTGCGCCACTACTTCATATCACATCCCCATTATCGTTCGTTGCGAGGTTTGAGTGGCTCGCCGGCATATTTTCCCGTGGACCGTTCGGGTGACGGCGGCTAGGCCCTGGATTGAGGCTTTGTGGATAGAACATAGCAAGCAATTGTCGGGGTTAGTCCTCCGCAGGCGCCCTACATTGGTCTTCCTTGTTTTCATGTGCCTGCTTGTCCATCTTGAGGTTCTCTGTCCGCACCGAGATATAAAATCCCTACCTTCCTGTCTTGAATTGATCCCTCCCTGATTTTTTCCCTTTCTTCCCGTCGTTTAGCCGCGCTGGAAGGTAGCCAAGCCGGCGGCTCAGCGGGTACCCTTTGAGTACCTATTACTGGTGCAAGTTCATGACACGTCTGTGACGATCACTTTCAACGACCAGAAATTGTGGCAGTCACCTTCCTATGATGAGTGAGTGGTGTTATAATTGTTATATATTGCTTTGACACTGATCATCCCCTAGATACCACAGAGCATATGAAATATCGACCATTGGTTTCCGCGACCCACAGGCCATCCGATAGCCGCAAGATGAACGCGGTCATGGGAATAGCAGGCTAGGGCCCGGTACATGACCTGGCCGCGACGGGCATCTTGAAAGCCTTTCCAGGGTGAAGAATGGACTTTCCATCATGGCATCGCGTGTGAAACTGGGGTGCTTTTGTATGAGCTCAGCCACTGCCGTCTCTAATCGCCATCGATATCATCGATAGATTTGTATATTCGGTGGATGTGGACGATCGAAGCATCCGGGCTTTCCCAGATCTATCGGATCAAGATCCGCACTCCGCACCCTCCGCTCCTATAAGTGTCTGGCGTCAATGTTTGCTCCTTACCTCTCCCTTGATAATCGTTCATTATCATAACTTCATTATGGTGCGAGCGAACGTCCTGTCCTATACAGCCCTCGAACTCATGTATCTTCAGGGTGTCACTATCGAAACTCTTTCTGCCGGTGATGGTGTCAACTTCCCCAAGAAAGGAGGTGAGTAGTGCATATGCTGTGCGATTAGAATCTACGGTCTCTGACCGCCGAAATTCAGACAAGGTGCAAATACACTACGTTGGTACACTCCTCGATGGGAAGAAGTTCGACTCAAGCAGGGATCGGTGAGCCATCGCGTCCATCTACACCAAAGTGCTCACCCAACTCATCGCGTGCCTCTTCCCGCAGTGGTTCGCCTTTCGAGACTGAGATCGGAGTCGGAAAAGTTATCAAGGGATGGGATGAGGGTTCGTTACCGTGCATTGCTGTACCCGATATAGCTCCTCATCGATTTGATTAGGCGTCCCACAATTATCTCTAGGTCAAAAGGCTGTGCTTATCGCCTCTCCCGATTTTGTATGTTCTTACTCTCGTACTACCGATGTGTCCGTTCTAATTTGGTTCAACAGGCGTACGGTGCCCGCGGATTTCCTCCTGTGATACCGCCAAACTCCACCCTGAAATTCGAGGTTGAGCTTCTCAAGATCAACTAGTATCCTTTTCGTCTTTGCATTCCTGTGTATCTTGTGTCCTGTTGGGATGTTCGCTTTTATCGCTTCTGACTCTCATTTGTGCTTTTACAACCTGCAATACTGTATGATTCTTGTACTCCAAACTCTGAGCCTGTGATTGGTCCCAGATGGCCGCGATCTGAATCCTCAATTTTGGGATATCGCGATGAGATAACATGATGATGGATCGCTTATCCGATCGCTTACAATCACAGATGTGATGTGATATAACTCGGCTAAAGATCTGCGTCATAAAACAGCATAAAACATGGCAGATGACGCTATCACCTGATCACAATAGGCGCCATTTTTTCTTGAAGCTTCTCGAATCTCAACTCGTCGTCTTTCACCATATATATTCAAACCTCTAAGATCAACACTAAGCCGCTCTTAATAACAACAGATGAAGGCAGGAACGTTCCAAGTTCTATCATCAGGACCCTGCTCAATGACACTGAACCTCTCCTTGCTTTAATTAAGAAGATATCAGAAAAAACTCGATCGCAGAACATCGCTTACCACTTCTGTTTTTCTGTCGTAATTTAATTAAGAGCATCCCATCATCAAGGCCATCATGCAATCGCTGCACAAGAGCAAATTATCCTATATGCATCCCATCTTCTCGAGACTCGAGAGGAACTACTCGATGCCATAACAACACACTGCCATCCCATAATTTCGTCGCCTTCTCTTCATCATAACTCTCCTTTGAGCTCCGAGAAGGCTTCAATCCCTCGTAATAGCTCGCAGCGTTAGACCCTTGAAAGGCCTCGCCGAGGCTGAGCTGCACTAACTCCTGCCCAGCCGTGTTTGACTTGCGTAGCGAGGGCATCACATGCTTCAACAACGGCTGCAGCGGATTCAGGACATACTTCATCCCAAAGCCCCATGATGCTGGAACGTCCTGGTTTGTCGCACGTGAATCGGGAATGGTGCCCGGATCTACAGCCAAAGCCGTTATCTCTCTCATCTTTGCAAAAGAAGGATCCTTGTCGGACGGTCATCACAGATAAACGGACCCCGCACAGTTCTAGGACATGACTCACATACCGTCTGCAGTCGCCTATTCAGCTCGTGAACGAACATCACCATACACAACTTCGACACCCCATAGCGCTGCATCCCCCTCCCGACTTCTTGCCCGGGTATGTCCTGAGCAGGGATCGCAAGAGCCTGAATATTATCAGGAACTGTCGGCGGGAACACCTCAACTGGGCTGCCTCCAGGTTTGTGACTATCAGAAGATAATCCAACGATCCGGCCGTTGGTCTTGTCCATACTCTCCAAGAGCCGGAGCACGAGCACGAAATGCGCGAGGTAGCACACCTCGAAAGACAACTCATACCCGTCACCAGTGAATTTGAGGCCTGTCGTGAGAGACCACGCGAACGCGTTGCATACGATTGCAGAAATAGGCTGCAGCGTACCAGACAACACTTGTTGACTGATGGAAGAGGAGAATGTGACTACAGAGTTCAGGGAGGAAAGGTCGAGGATATAGACCGTATACTTGGCGTCCGGAAATTGACAAAGAAGGGCGTAGAGCTTAGCAGTGTTCACATCACTTGAGGTGTCGTTTCGTACTGTAAGTACGAGGTAGTGATTTGGATAATTTTTCAAAGCACTAGCCACAAAAGCGAGACCTAGTGTGCCATTCGCTCCTGTGAGGATCACTGTTCCAACTAACATTAGAAAGCTTTTGAGCTCAGCCTCGTTACAAGTCAAGGTAAACCGCTAACAGAAATTATGAATAAGAGTTCAGTTAGCGCACATGTTAGGTCTCAACACTAAGTAGTAAAGTACCTTTAAATGCCAGTTAATCCACGCTCTGCGCGCCTACCTGCGCCTACGTCCAAGTTGAAGATCACGGTCGAGACGAGACTGTGAATTCCCGTAAGGCACGTGCACATATGTCAGATCGCGTAATCGCGTTTTAAGGTAACTCTCCTTGAATTGCACTACGAGCCCATTGTCCAACCCTCCAATCCCGCCTTTGATTTATCATGATATTGAAAGCTTCCCACATATTACAAAGCGAAACACCGAGATAGCGTGGCATAGAACACAAGGACTGAAAAATGAGATGGCATATGCATGTCGCTACAGTGCCAGCCACTGGCACAGCGCACTGAAGCTCGAGCAAAGAAACGTCAATCGCGAGTATTAAAAATACTCGGAGGTTGACTAGACAAAGCGAACATCGCATTGTGGTGATGGCGCGTCGCTTGCTGCGTCGACATGGATGCTTCAATTTGGTCACCTGCTACTGAGGCTCGACGATAGCTATAGAAAAGATAAAGAATGGAAATCTGCTTTCCGTCAGATTATGGAGACTTGGGAGCGCTAGCCATATAAAGTTACTTACACTTAATTATATACCTTGGTTCTTGAGCTCGAGTAGGAGCACTCAGTCATGACGTTATCAAAACCCGTTTCGCGTTCTTTGGCACTGTTGTGATGACCTCATAATTTCCCTAGCATAAAACGCGCCCCAATTCACGATTTGCCATGAACAACTTTTCTTCCATCTATCACATCCCACCCCGTGTCGACAAATACAAGTATATGACTCTCCCCAAACATGGTCGCTCAGGTCCTCCACCGGATAGTTCTCTGTCTCGTATACGCGACAACGCCGCGCTACAATCTCATGCTGCTTTCTTCGATACGGATGGCGATGGTATTATCTGGCCGTCCGACACGTGTGTTTCCATTTCCTTGTCTCATCGAATGTCACGCATGCCTGTAGCTAAAGGATTTGTGCGCAATGTGCATACATGTAGTTTTGAAGGCCTCAGAGATCTTGGACTTGGAGTTCTTTTTTCTTTTTTGGCTGTGCTTATCATCCACTCAAGCTTGTCGTGTGTAATATGCACTGTATCCCGGACTTCCTCGACTTTATTGACGCATATATACTAGCTGGTTCACTTTTGGCACTCTCCTTCCCGATCCCTTTTTCAGGCTAAATATCAAGAACATACACAAGGTCAGCGATCACCAGAAGCTCCGTCGATGCTTCCTAGCGCTGTCGCTACTTATTCATATCCCTTATATACGAAGGGAAAACATGGCTCCGACTCCGAATCCTACACACAGACTGGCGCTTTCGACGAGTACCGCTTTAATTATGTTTTCGACTTGTATTCGTCCGAACCGCACACACACATGACTCTGTACGAAGCTGCCCGTATGGTGTATGGAAACAGAAATCCGTTCGACTTCGTACGAGACTCATTTTGATTGAATATTCATCAAGTTAACGTCGATATATTTTATAGTTCGGGTGGACTGCCGCTGCCCTCGAATGGCTTACGACCTACCTAATTTTATGGCCAAAGGATGGTGAAATGAAGAAGGAAGATATCCGTGGTATCTACGACGTAAGGTCCCTCCCGGTTTCGAGGGTACAGATCTAATCCTATCTAGGGTTCTCTGTTTTACAAGATCTCTGGAAGGTCTCCCAAGAGCTATTGATCATCGATCATCGGACGCGCCTTATGGTCAGTGGTTAGTTCCGCCGCCAGTTGGCATTTTCACTATGGGGCTGTCGATGTTGATCACTTCAAAGAAACGTTGCCTACACGCTCTTTCAAATCAGGATTTCCTTAGAAGTACCACTGCATAGTATATTCATTCGCACGTCTCTCCAATGATTGAGGAGTCGAATTTCTTTTTGACGTTCGGTCCCAGTAAGGTCACTTATAATAATGAATACATATTGATGCTGCATCCCTATATATTCAGTTTATCAGATAGGGTACCTTGCTACTTTGAGAACTTGCACTATCGAATGTTAGTTCGGAAGCGATCGAGTAGCATACATTACTCGACACTCCTCCACACGATCTTGGCCGCTTAGAGGCGAGAATGGCACGCTACAATCGGGAAAGAAATTCAGGAAACATGTCAACCACACGGTGTATCACACAGTGGCATTGCAGCTGACGCTAACCATGCGATCGTGTGGAGAATCCGTAGTGATAATCATTTACACAGGGTATTCGACTTGCCGTGTTACATGAAGTGGCGCCGGCGGCACGCGTGAAGCATGAGGCCATCAAGTTTCCGCCAAGGTGGAACATTATTTTGGAGCTGCAGACGATCATCGATATCGAGCAGTAAATTCTGATTCCTGATGCAAACACAGAGCATTGAGAGAATGCACATTGTTTACTGCTGTCACCTGAAGAGATGTATGTGCTGCATCAGAGGACGTTTTCGATAAGCCAAGCTATGCCTAGATTCCTGGGCTCCCGATAATTACGCAACTTCCTTTAGAATTTCTGCTTGTGGACGTAAACGGAATGGAACGAGTTGACGATTCCGGTAATAAATTGCAAAGGTCCCTCCCCGGACGGAGCTGGAACAATAGATATGCAATTGAAAGATATCAACTCACTGAAACAGTGATCATGAAAGCTGGTATCGGCTTTTATTCTTGTGACGAAAATCATATCGAATCTGTTACGTATTAGAATTCAGTTCCTGAGCTTGCCCCTCTACGCACCTATCTTCCTTTCATGACCAACTCATACAACCTACTTAGACAAAAGTTTGGCAGGAGGGTAGATACAACTAAATAGAGCCCGACATAACAGGACGTTGCTCTGGAGGGCAACGAAATGATTATAATAGTAAAATTACCAAGTCATAGAATTGTGTCAGAGGGGGCTCCCGCGAGGGTGCTGTTCGCATAAATAGCGTAGAGTGACACCTGGAATACAACATGCCTGGTTATAAATGTATGAAAACTTGTCTTGTGAGAAAAACCTGCTTCTTGACAGCAGTGAGAATCTAACCGGCACGACAGTTCAGGAAGGCCACATGCGTCGAAGTAGACATAAATTTCGGGAATGCGAGGCAAGTAGGTGAGGGCAGTAATTTGACATGGAAGAATTTGGAACATCACACGGTCCATGGTCGCGGACATGAACCTTAACTTGACAGGAAGGGTCAGTTTGACTCTTGTAGTGAAGGGTGTAAAGGGTCGCTATCATGATGTATTTCATCGATACAGGTAATGAAAGAGACGAGGCACAGGGTCTAAGCAGACTTGGGTTCGACTTCAGGAAAGGCTATTCTTGTTGTTCGGGGATGTAGATCATGGAGCCGACGGGTAGCCTGGAATCGTATACGCGGGTCTCCACGAGTCGCTCTGCACTCAGAACTAGCATGCAGTCTTCCGAGATCAGCCGACAACGTTCAAGGCACCGCGTTTTTTCTTTGCACTGGCAGAGGCTGCACGAGGCTATTGGCCTCGATTAATCATGTGGCGAATTCAGAAGAAAGATCGGAAAACCCAAGTCGATTAGCATCTCAGAAATGAAAAAAGTCCGTCGTCCCTTGTGTCGCCTGAAAAAATGTGAAGCTCTAAGTAATGGAAGTCTAGGTCATGGAGCACAATCGCAGTTCATAGATAGAGCACCTGCACATCTGGCTCTATTTTCTATAACCGAAATGCTTGTCCCCTTCTGGCGGATGATGAAATCTGTGACACGACACGAGATGATAAGAGGTCGTTGTTTGGAGAGAACAGAGGATGGAGATAGAGCGGTCAAGTGAACATTGCTAATTTTTGAGCAGACCCAGCAAGTACAAAAGGGGCACAATGAGCGTTGGTCACTCATGGTCTGACCCTTGATCTTGTAACGGGGCGAGAGAACAGTCTTCAATGCTTTCAATGGTCCTCGTGGGCTCCAACATATTCGCAATTACGAAGCGACCGTCTGAAAGAAAGATTAGCTCGGGACGCAGGAGCTCAGTAGGGATCTCATACTTGGCATGTCATTTTCTTCTGCTCTCCATATAGCTTCGTCCATGTCTTTTGCTACGCCTGTCGCAACGTGGCGTTTTACGAGCCTTTGTTGAGCAGTGTCGATCTCAACATGGAGATACCACCGTTCATCCAATAAAAGGCCGGCTTCTCTCCATGGCGCAATAGACAGCAGGGTGTAAAGGCCTTCAATTATGATGATACGATGATGAAGGTGAATGACCACATTATCATATGTAGGATCCTTGAGAGAGTGATCAAATGTCGGGGCAGTTAAGATCGCCGTATCTGGCGTCAAAGGCTTACGCAAAGAGCGGATGAAAGCAGCATAACCTGTTCCGTCAAAAGTCCAATGAATGCCACGCCTGTCATGGGCGAGCTTTGGGTCTGAAAGTTCATCAAGCTGGGCACGACTGAGATGCCAGCCGTCAAGACCAACAAGCAAAGCTCTCGAATCAGTGTCCCCAGTAGATATAAGAAGCTGGTTGGTATAGCCTGTTATCAACGTGGCGAAAGTCGATTTCCCTGAGGCCGGTATTCCTGAAATTCCAACCAAAAGCCGAGAAGAAGGCGGGGTTCTAACAAAAGCTTGACCAGTGAAATAAATATTCTCGGTCAGTTCTGGAACATACTTTTCTAGTTTGTCAACAAGAATATGGGCTAGCTTTAAGGCCTCCTGGTTCATTGGAGTTGTCACGGTTTGTTTTGTGTTTGCGCAAAATGGCGTGGCTGTCCATATCATGTTATCAAAAACGTCAATTTGGTACGATTGTGGCCAGCTGCGGCCGTTGTTCTACGACGTACGTTGTCCTTGACCCAAGTTGACCCAAGCTGTGCAACTTTATACCTTTCTCCTAACCGTCACGTCCTTCAGTAATCATTCGATCATACTACACTCTCAGACGAGATAATGTCAAGCTATGATCAAAGCAAAGGAAAAGGGAAGATTCTGAGACGGTGAGGATCAAATGAGGTATCATCATCCATGTATGATTGAACCGTTGAACTCTTGTACAGGGCAGACTCGTCGACAATTCAAGACAAGTTCATGGTAGGATACCAAGGATGGTGAGGTCCTTGATCACAGTTGATATGATGTTGTTCTTCAATGTTCATTAATTCAGGTTTACATGCGGTGGAGACGGCGAGCCAGTAGGTCCAGGCGCGTACATGATCTATCGTGTGGAGCTGCATGCTCACTAGTCACTGCTCGACTATCTAGGCCATCATGGCTGGCTTCACTGGTTTGATGCTCCCATTCCTTACGGAGGGCGGGTCAACACTGATCTGTGGCCCGATACCTTATCATATTCACCCTCTGAATTGTTTCCTGCACCGGGGCTTAAGACTGCGTCTGGAGAACAGGTTTTCTTATTCTCTTCACGGCACCCAAAAACAGTTCAAAGGTATGCACAGTCTGATCGTATGCATTCTTATACGATCACCTAATCCCCTACGACCCTGCAGGCATTTTCACTGGATGGCGCAGCACGGAGTCGACGGGGCTTTCTTACAGCGTTTCGCCGGTCAGTGCGATCTCGAGGCAGGCAACGAGGGAATCAGGCGAATACGTGATGAAGTGGGTGAACGTGTCAGGGAAGCTGCAGAAAAAGAAGGACGAACTTTTGCAATCATGTGCGTGTTTATGTGACGGTTTTATGCACACACGGCTTATCTGTTCACTTAAGGTACGACGTCTCTGGTGTCCCTGCAGACCGCATTCAAAAGGTTCTGGAACATGACTGGGTCCACCTCATGCGGAATCAAGGTGTTCTAGATAGTCCCAATTACCTCCGCGAGAAAGGAAAACCCGTCATCGCTCTCTGGGGTTCGTTGTGTTAGATCTTAGCCATATCAGCTATCTGACGCGTATTGTAGGGTTTGGTTTTGAGAACGCGGGACACACGCCTGCGCTCGTAAGAACAATTACAACATATTTTCGAAACATGACTCCAGGTGGTGCCTATATCATGGCTGGTACTCCAGCTCACTGGCGCACGGCAGAGAGTGATGCGGATCGGGATCCCGAGTTCCTTGACGTATGGCTGAATGACTTTGACGCAATTTCACCGTGGACTGTAGGGCGGTATCGAAATGAACAGGATGCAGATGATTTTGCAGACACGAAAATGAAGGGGGATGTTGACCTCATCAAGAAGCGCAATGAAGAAGGACGTTGGAGAAAGATAGACTACATACCTGTTGTCCTTCCAGGAGGTTCGGTGAGTTATCCCCGACCTTTCAACTTGCCTTCTTTGCTCATGAAATTCATCGATCAGGGCTTTAATCTCTCTCAAGGCAAGTGGGGTTTCAACGACATCAAACGAAATGGAGGCCGTTTTTTGTGGAAACAAATTTTCAATGCGAAGCATCAAGGTGTTCGAATAATGTATGGCGCGATGTGGGATGAGTACGTACTTTGGCTTTACATACTCTCCAGCGGTTCACAGGCATTTTTGAAGATACGATGAAGGAACAGCGTTCATGCCAGTCGTTGAAAAGAAGCTAATGCTTCCTGTATCCGACAAGCACCCGTTTCTGTCACTGGATGAAGATGGATATGATGTCCCTTCTGATTGGTATGCCACTTTCACCTATAACCTTCAATTACATTACTAATCAACTTATAGGTATATGCGAATATGTGGGTTCGCGGCGGAAGGATTACGCAGTGAAAGGAAAATTCACGAATCCTTTCCATCTAAAGAGCTACAAGATTATTGGTCGTCCCGTCCCAAATACGAGGATGTAGACCACAAGTCAGGGGACTTTGTTTCAGGGGCATCCAAGCAGGCGGGTGGCAGTTCTGGTGGTGGCGATGGACAATCCTACCAAGACTGGTTAGCTGCGCAAAAGGAAGACAAGGAAGAACTGCCTCCACCTCCATATTCACTGGAAGCAGACGAAGAGTTGGTACCTCAAGTACGTACTGCCCCTGCTGTAGCTGGTCCTTCTGGCACAGCTGTGTCAGCAGAGTCAACATCTTCCCATGAAGTATCGACCCCAGTCACAGTACCAGTCGAAGCACCGGCAGATCCTCGCCTCTCGTCGCCTCTCGCAACAGGCACTATGACGGCAATTGAAACATCCTCTCATAGGCATTCACGCCCCACTCGTCATACGACCAGTGGACCCCCACCTGTCAACACTAGTTCACGACCACAGCTTCAGATGTCTTCACATCCTTCCGGTGCTGCAGGACATGATCGAAATTCATCAATCTCGGATAGTGCTAATGCTCGCCCCACGCACCCTGCATCGAGCGAGTACAGTTCTGCACTACCTGCTGGACCTACCACGCATGATCCTATGATTTCACTTGCGAATGATTTTAGCCGTCAAGGGATCGGTCTAACACAGCCTACTTCATCACCCCCTCCCATACATGCACCACGTCCTGGAGCGGTGCAAGGGGATCATTCTCATCGGCCTGATCGGCCTCATTCTCGCCCTCAATCGCAAACAGGATCTTCCCAATTGACCTTACCGACGTCGGCACTGTACCCGCCCACTCAGACCTCCGCGCCCCAGAACGGCGGGACGTTGAGTCAGGGACAGTGGCCACCTCCGGAATGGGGCATTGATTCGCGGCATCAGTCACCACCACCAACAAAACAATCTTCAAATCCTGGCCAAATCTCTGGGGGCGTCAATCTGTCAAGGCCCCAGACATCACCTTACCCACTTCCGGTTTCTCAACGCCCACATTCTGCAATGAATACCCGGCCATCTTATCCAACTGGGGCCTACTCTCCGAGTCACGCGGGAAGGTCGCCTTATGGACCAGCGCCGCCATCCACGTATGCGCCAGGTGGTGGCCCCTCGTTCCCTGGAGTTTCGACGTACAATCAAGAACGCCCGTACCCAGCGAGTGACGCGCTCTTCCCCTCAGGACCCAGTAGTGGACCTTATACACACACCTCGTCACACCCGGGGCAGATCTCATCTTCATCTTATGGCCCATCTGGCTATCCCCCATCTGCATCTCATGGCCCAGGATTTGGGGGGCCCCCTCACGTGTCACCCCCTCATAGTCCAGGACCCGGGGCATCCTATTACTCAGAACAGAGTCCTACACACGGCTTCCCTGTCGTTCATGGCTCTTCTTATCCTGGACAGAATTCCTACGGTGACGGGCCACAATATGGCGCTCCACATAGTATGGGGTACCCCCCAAACGAAGGGCCATTTGATGGAGGTGGATTTCATGTACCCCATGCTCCTGGCGGATTTGGTGGCTCACAGCCTCAGTCCTCGGGATATGGTCCTGCCTATATCCCTATCCCTGAGACAACGCCCTATAGTGCTGCTGCTACTCTACCCTCATCTTGGTATCCAGGAAGCTCGGCTGCGCCCCCCATGCACCCAGGACGTGAGTTCTACAAACGAGATTGGTAACTTGATAACTAATACCGTGCATCTAATCTATTCATAGGACCGCCGACGCATTCACCGTACTCTTCAAGTTCGGGCCCTTCGTTTCCAACATCCCCAGGGCTCCTAGACAGTGCTTTAAATGCCGTTGACAGGGTTGCAGGCAAGAAGACGAGAGACCAGCTTGAAGCCGTTGCACAATGTGTGTTCCCCGCATTTGCTTGTACCTTTCGATCACTCACAAGGCTTTGTGACAGCGGGCACCAAACTCCTCAATAAGTTTACAAAGTAGGTCCCAGATCAGGGAAGACAGTCGCGGCGGAAATAGTCAGGTCCTTAAATTGTTTTGCTCATCGCAACCCGTTGGCTTCCCCGTATATGGATGGACCTCTATCTGATAACCGACGTATGAATACTCATAGTCATAGAGACATGAATAATGTGATGTGTTTGTATGTGCTCATGACTTCATCGATAAGTACCTCTATGTATATTGATTTGCGTATCAGTAAAGGAGGGTGCACAAGGGTATATGTATAATATGAACGTGACAGGGCTGTCTGTGCCTTCTGAACTTTCGCGGGAGGCATGTTGCTTGCCACGTTATCTCGATCAGGCCACTTGTGTTCTCTCCACGGGCCGGTATCGGTCGCTCGACTGCAACCATGAGGTAAACGAAGTTGACTCGGGGAATCAACGTTTGAATTATTAGTGACCGGTTTATCGATTCAAGGGGTTGTTACATTATTCTGGACTTTCTTTCCGCCTGGAACGATATTATGGACCAATCTTATGAACCCCCGAAACAGGTCGATGTAAGCCATCAACATGAGGCCGAGCATGAGGTGAAATGTGCCCGGCTTTTAAGAAGGTTTTTCCCTCTATCAGAATAATCAGCGAAGATCTAGGGTTCTGAGAAGGAGTGCCCATTTCGGAACGAACTTTCAGCGCTAAAAGTGGGATCGGGGTCCCATTAAGTGGCATGCAGGTCTGCACATGAAGTTCTTTAAATCAGTAACGATGATAATAATAAGGTTTTTTTTTCGTTGAGAAGATCGAAACGAGCGCGGTTGCATTCTCCGCGTACGTAAAAGGTCCGGGGAAGTCTCGAGGATCGTGGCAGGTGGCCTGCCTTCAGAATTCCCACCTCGTTCACAAAGGGGAGCGTCTGCAGACGTATTAGCTTCACCGAATATATAACTACACAAGGCAAGACCCGTCTACCCGCCTTTCCCATTTCCCAACGATGCAGACGCAATACTATCCTCATCCCTTTCACCACCAGGACATCTACTACACACAAGTCCCACACTTCGGCGAGAGCGCGCTCAATAACTTTGTGTCGCCGACTGGGCTGGATCTTTCGAGCTTCTCCAGAGGATCATCACTTTCGTATCCACATTCAGAGTATCGACACTCTAGTGACCGCGGAGACCAGGTCAGGCTCGCCGAACCCACGTCGAGACTGTCTGACGATAGTGTATGCGCCACCGGACTAGGGACCGCCGGACCCTCCGTTTCCACTAACCACTGTTTCCAGGCCGAGGTAATAGCGGAAATTCCTTCGCAACAGCAGTGGCGATGGAATGCTGCCTCCGAGCCTGTCCACGGAGTTCCTCTAGCACCTGTGCCTCGAGCATCGCAGGTCCAGCTTGCTCAGCAGTGTCAGCACGGGTTTTCACAGATTAAAAGGAGCCCGGCGAATTATGCAATCGAGCAATCGGCCGTCCTTTCACCTGCCGCACAACGCCCAACTCCTGCATCTATGGCTGTGTTGCTTAACCAGACCTCTCATTCTGAGATAACCTCGCCTCAAGTCTCATATTCATTGCCTTCCGGTAGCACTCGCAGCGTCCAAATGCAATCGGTTCCCGTTACACAGCTTGCGCCGATGCCGCAGCCTTCACTCGAGCCGGAGTCATCTTCCATACATCTCGACGATAGTCTGTCGCGAGAGCGGAAACATGCTTGCACGATGTGCCACAAACGGTGAGCCAATCTGTTGGTGAACATTCCTTCAGGGTTGGCTGAATTCGTGTCATGGACAGATTCGATCGGCCAAGCACATTAAAGAAAGTAAGCATGCTTCCAAGTTCATTCGCCACAGGACTCACCTGAATCCCAGCATTTCCTCGTTCATACTGGTGAAAAGGGTGAGATTTGATCACGTCCATGTCCACCAATCATTCTTGCTGACTGCAGTTGATTAGCGTTCGTCTGTGACACGTGTGGCCGTCGCTTTGGAGTTCCATCCAACCTGAACAGGCATGTGAGACGCTGTATCCTCAAACCCGTCAACACCGCCGCCAAGCAACAATCTCCTGCGGCCGGCGGAACCCCTCGTACCAACGAACCCCCATCTCCATCCTCCTCCAACACAATGTCAGCCGATTCCCCAGATCAGGCCAACTCGCCTGCTCGTCCTGCCCAAACTCGGAATGTCTCACGCCCAGCGCGCCAGAACAGAGCACCTGGAGCACCTAAGCGCCGCCGCCGGGCACCATCGCCGTCCCGATGGGTCCCCCCGTCTCTTCTCGCCTTCAACCTCGCGCCCCCCGAGTCAAAGAAGTGCACGCCTGTACCTCTGCCGCCAGTGCACCGCAACTTACCGAAGGAAGAGAGAGACTCTTGGGACGAGAACGTCTCGTCGACGCCGTACCACCCTCGAGGCTGGAAGAACGTCCTCCCTGGTCCTGGGATCGAGTTGGGACACGGATTCGGTGGGAAGGATATTAGAAACTTGAAATACGGAGGGAATGGGTTCATGCTATGGTGCTCGAATGAGGTTTGATGATGAACTCGCTTTTGGCGATATGTACCCTCGTCGAGGAAAATTCTTGGGTTATTCATAGAGCATCCTATGGGCACAGAGGTCATTTGAGACTTTCTTGGAAACTTTTGGTGGATAGCCGTGCACTTTACAATTACGGGAATGACGACGATTTGGAAGGATCAGTGATTTGGGCTGCAGAAACTTGGGATCGATACGATCCTACGGAAGGCTCAGACTCTATTTGGTGTATTTCGCATTGCTGTACTTACATTCTGCTGCTCCAAAATGACCGCAAATGTGTGCACCTGTAGCTGATTGTTGCGAATTCTAAGCCGATATTGGTATATTTTCAGGCTCCTGTGAATCCTGTTAATCCTGTGTCCTTAATCAGTTGTCATTTGTAATTTATATTAATTTTTGCAGAAATATTGAATGAAAACTTGCAAAAATGTAGGAGGGTCGAAGAAGCCTGGAGATTGCAATGGCAAGGCCGCGTTGTTGATGTTGATTTATCTGAACAAGCGCGTCACAGCCCTCGTGATTTCCTTGTGACCTCGCTTTGACCCGCATTGACATTTCCACCTCCACAGCGAGAATCGAGACGTCAAGACAAGCCACAATGCCTATCACGTCCATCCAGAATGCAGCAGTGCTAGAAGTAATAAAATCCTTACTTTCAGCGACGGCGACGAAAGGAAAACGCCAACTCGCAGGAATGTTTCTGGAGTTAGTTGACAGAACAAACTGGCCGCAATATTACGAGGTAGGTGTCAACGGGTTTTGCTTGGGCTAATTGGTTTGCTTACCTGTATCAGATAATTCCGGAGCCACGATGTCTGAACGCCATCAAGAGCGGCGTTGAAAAGGGCAGGTACAAAGAGGCATTAGACGTATATACGGACCTATCACTCGTCTTTTGGAATGCTTTGTTTTACAACGAACCTACAAGTCAAATCGCAGTGGATGCAAAAAGTTTGAAAGTAAGTTAGTTATTCGGCTCGCATATGGCAAAGGGTCGCTGAGTTCATTATATACAGACTCTATTGGAAACTGAGTGGAAAAATAAGGCCATTTTGCCAACCACGCGAACCTCGCCTCCACCCTCATCTGCACAGAAAGTACACAAAGTTGTAGAGGAGGAAGAAGCTTCTGTTACTTCTACATCATCACCGGAATCCACGCCAACAGTGCTCCCCAACCCAACTCCAGCAATGACGCCCCGTGTAGTGAC
>JABAJS010007640.1:32786-48934 GCA_018221635.1 Tephrocybe sp. 10521TJB
CGTGACCAGGAAAGTCAGGAGATTGTCAAACAGTTGGAGAAAGGTCTCCCCAGGTGGCCTGGTTTTGGGGACGAAGGGTGGTCAGAAAACATTAGCCAGGTGAGTTTATGTGCTCGGACTGCATTAGCAAACTTAATTGACGTGAACGTGAACAGGAACACCTGGTTGAAGTTTTGCACGCCGTCAAGAACTACAAGGATGTCATGTGAGAAGACGCGTTTATTAGAAGTTCGTTTGTCTCACGGGCTCTCTTCTGTTCTGTTCTGTTCTGCAGTGGGAATAGGCTTGCCACAGCCCTTGAAGCCGTTCCAGATGAATCTACCCTTCCTTATCTATCATATACCGTGTGTTCTCTGCTTCCTTTTACAAAGACGTGACTCAAGAATCGCCGCAGTCGCCCCTTTCCCTGAAGGCGATCGAAGTGAGTTAGATCTTCATGTTACTGTGCTTCTAGTGGATTCTAAAGTTGGTCAAGAGCCGTCTTCGCTCCAAGAGCTATGAAAACTCGAAAGAGTTTGATCAAGAAATGGCCCGGCTGTTCGAAAAAGCTCGCCGGTGGCATAAACCAAGTTCCGAGTCATATGGCCGCGTTCTGCTACTTCAGGTTTGTCTGGCGTCATGGATTGGTCCATTGGCTGATTTTCGTGTTAACAGAGGCTGTATCAAGCCCTTTTATCCACAGATCCCCCTCCTGGGCCGCCGTATCACACAACCACCAACTTTGCTGCGTGTCGCGCTGGCCCTGGGAACGTAAAGTCCGTCCATGGCGGGGACGCTCCTGGTATAGCAGGTGTCACAACACATCGAGTATTGAACAAAGATAGAACTTTTGTGGATGAGGTTCACTACAAGGGTTGGAGCCTAAAGCTGGGCGACTGGGTGCATCTAAGCAATCCTGACGACCCAAGTCGCCCGATTATAGCCCAAGTATTCCGCTGCTGGATATCTGAAGGGTACGATTCACCACATCATTTATACGTTGGTCGCCTGACGTCTTCTATAACAATAGTTACAAAAAGGGTCAGCCGGGTTTGACGGTTTCATGGTATTATCGGCCAGAACAGGTCAGTTGTTCGTGTCACCCTATATTATATTCTACGAATTGACGTTTGAATCAGACGTTTCATCCATCAAACAGGATGTTTTGGGAAGGTGAAGTCTTCAAGACCAGTAAGTACAGGTACACTTTGCCGCCGTAATGCCTTCTCATTGTGTCAACCAAAACAGGCCACTTTGCCGATCACCCTTTGGAAGATATCATCGAAAAAATAGCATGTCAGTTCACAGCCCGCCATATCCGTGGTCGTCCTCGTCCTCCCTTCTGGTACCTCGGCTTTCCTCTTTACGTCTGCGATTCACGGTACAACGACCGTGACCGCATCTTCGTCAAGATAAAAAATTGGAATTCGTGCGTGCCGGAGGAAGTTCGGAAAAGCACAGAATTTATGCCGATATATCCGTTTGAGCGAACTATCCTTCCGAGTCAACTGCCGAGTCCATTTCTAGGGCGGGGCATCAAAGGTCCAGGTGGACTTGTGGCTGCCGATACGCCCGAGCATGCTCCAACTGATAACCAGGCCGAAACTTCAACAAATGGCAGGACTCTGCGAACGAGGAAACCAGTACAAGACGACAATGGGGGCAGTATGCGAGGCTATGCGGCAGCGAGCGCCCAGAGCATCCTTCCATCTGCAAGCCTACCCCACCTTCAAGTTTCTCAGCCTGCGAGAGCACTCGGTCCTGATCGTTCAGTGCTCACGGCCGCAAGTGCCCTCGCTGCAGGTGCACACATAGAGAAATTACCTGCCGAAACCAGTGCGTAATGCTACCTCGTTTTCTGCGCCACGGATAGTATACATGGCTGATGCGGTCCGCCCCTTCCCGTTTCACAGCCAAACATTTTGATCGTGATCCGGAAACAAATGAAGTACTTTGGTTCCCTGCACCTCCAGTCGACATTGCCCGGTCCACGAAAGCGAAATACAGTTTGGTGTACCTTCATTTCCTGGCTACCAAAAGGAAACGAGAGCTTGCGGGACCGGACGCTGCCGATGTTGAGCCGACAACATTAAATCCCAAACGTGGGCGTTTTGACGTGCCACCTACCGTGACGGAGACATTGCACTCTGTCCTTCAAGAAAATGGCGTCGAGGTCTAGTTATGATCACTTTCGGACATAGTCTTGTTTCCATTTTCCTTGTTACACGCGACCTGTGGGCGATTGGTGTGGACGGAACAAGCTAGTCCATACACTGTCAGCCTTGGGGTGGAGCATCCTATAATCAAAATCTTTAATCTTTCGCTCGCACTAAACCAGTGGATCCACATCAGTTGCCGGGTCTATCTATACCTTCGTGTTTGACGTGGGCACACGCTTCGACTTCCAATCTTCTATTCATGTCAAATCCAGGATGATCACGTTGAGGCAGTCCAGGCTGTAAGGTCAGCCACGGCCATATCGCTGTCTGGCCGTAAGCTGAACCATGTGTTTTTTTGCGGGACGACGACCTTGACATCGTGGGCTGGTGTGTTTCCAAATTCCGCATTGCGTAGCGGACGCCCACACCATCTTTTGAAGGCGCCTCTATGATGATCGATGAACTCGGTTTGCCTTCTTGATATGATATTTTTCCTACCGATGCCACCGCTTTGGTTAAGTGATTGAAGTGTATGTAAGTCATCACCTCTTTTCTGCACTGGTACATGAGTTGTGAGTGAAACACGCCCTCTTTCAATAGAGGAACGGCGCCTCTTTTGTTTCCCATGTCACAAAAATTGAACAATCGCCGACATCACACACGCTTCTGTCCCTCAATATTGGCTCTATGCATGGTTCCCTCCATGGTTGCCCTATGGTTGAGCGGCCACAGGCACAAAACTCACATGTGGTCACTGATGTAGATCGGCCCTCCGAGTATGCCGGGCAGTGCTAACCCCAAGTGTTCTGATGGCCAATGTTTGTCCGATCTCACTTGGGCTCCCACTTATAATCTATGATGGGTACTCCTTCGCACGCCGGTCGTCTTTTACCTGCCCCACCATCTTCCTACCATAGCTTCAGAGGTGTTGGACGCCACATCGAAACCATTTAACAAATTCACGATTCTCATGATCTTAGCGCAT
The DNA here is from genome assembly GCA_018221635.1 of Tephrocybe sp. 10521TJB. Taxonomy (NCBI): domain Eukaryota; kingdom Fungi; phylum Basidiomycota; class Agaricomycetes; order Agaricales; family Lyophyllaceae; genus Tephrocybe; species Tephrocybe sp. 10521TJB. The sequence continues at coordinate 35,910 of JABAJS010007640.1, forward strand.
TTGGTTGTTCTGGCCTCTGCCACCTTAGCCTCGGCCCGGCTCCCGACCCAGTTTGAGACGCGCGCGTACACAGGCCCAGGATGCAATGCGACTTATCAGTGGACCGACAACGAGCAGAATATTTCCCCGTGTAATCTGGCTGCTACCGTGTATGGAGCGTGCGCGGGCCCGAGTGAGTCCTGTTCAGTTGAATCGAAATTCTTATCCCTGAGAAACAACAGCCTGGAATATACCTGCTTTGATTCCTGGTGATACATACAATCCTCCTGCAGGAAGCTTTGTTACCCAGTGTAGTTGGTGTGATAACCCTTTCTTAGTTTTTGGGTGCCAGACCTCACAGATGTTCTAGTTCGTGGCTGGCATACAATCTGATTTCGGCATGCACTGTGTGCCAAGGACTTGAACAAGGACTTGTTACGTGAGTCGTTTAACACCTGTGACTTTCTGCTTTCTTGACCTCGATGGGACAGTTGGCCGGACTATACGACAAATTGTTCAGGTTCAACGTCATCAACGTAAATCTTCCCTGATATTAATGCACTATGAACTGAATGGATGTACCTGTAGATATTTCCCGTCTACTCAAGTGTTGCCCGACGGTACGAGCATTCCTTGGTACGCTGTAACGGATCGTGAGGATGCTTCAAATTTGTTCTCCAACCCTGTCTCATGTTTGTTCGTATAGCCACCCAATGGCCTGACGAAAGATTTGACCTTGACGCAGCTTCAGCAATTCATGCATCGGGTAACTTTAAACTGCAACTCATTGTCCACCTTTACTCATTCATTCATTAAAAGGTCATGCAGATTTGGTGTACGAGGCCAAGTCGCATAAATCCACTCCTGTAGGGGCTATTGCCGGAGGTGTTGTTGGAGGACTTGCTGTCATACTTCTGGCAGCGGGTCTGGCTTTTTACATCTACCGCAAGAAACAAAAAAATCCGAAAATTATGGCTCCTATCATCGACGATGGCCATGAACCGGAGCATAAGCGGACGTTATCCGACCTATCACAGAAATCGAATGGAATAGGGTATGGATACCAACGGATGGATGGAAGCTTCATGACTTCGCCAAGCTCTCAGCTTCCCACAAGCCCAACTTCCGGAACCATGCACACTCATTCAAGCAGCGTCAATTCCCTCTCTTACTTTGGCTCTGTCAACCACTCAGTCGCTCCCTATGGAAGCTCAGCGTCGCCTCCACCACGCACACTCCAGGCATCTCCGCTTTCTCCGACGCCTTACACACATACACCAAATCAACATTCTCTAGATCGCGAAAACATCATTGTGCCCTTCACTCTTGCGCCTTCGACCGAAGCACAGTCTAGAAATGGCTCTCAAGCGCACCTCCCAGACAGAAAACGGGCTGATGGGGCAATCATCCCTGTTTACGACTCGCCGAACTCGTTGCCGCCACACGCCGTTCCAGTCGAATCTCTCGGTGAAAGTGCCTCTGGGCAAAGAGCGCGTTTCAATCCCCCTGCCTATAGTGCCGTTGACGAGGCTTCTGTGATCTCAACCCGAGCACGCCAAGCTGCCCACTCGAAGAAAGGATCTGGCGATACACAGTTTTCAATTGATTCAACAACAAGTGGTGGTGCGGTTTCAGCGCCTCGGCACAGTGGCGTCGGAGGCAGTATCTCTGCCATTGACGATGTTATTGGGCAAATGGGGCTTACTCAGGATCAGCAGACTGTTGATGAGAGTGTGAGCGGTAGTGGTGGCACGCTTGGGACAGGTTTCAGCCGGCAGCTCATCAGGAATCAGCCTTTTAGACCAGGAAATCCCGACCCATGAATTTCGCCTTAGACCTACGTTCTATGACATATAACTTTGGATTCTCTTGTACGATTAGGGATTTGGTAGGAAAATGGATCAGAGTTTACTAGTGTAATTTATGTAACCGTACGCGTATTAACCATGTCCATACTGGAACAATGTGAAGGCCTCAGGCGTTGCGCGCCCCTGCATAGGGTCAGAATTTGACTGCCAGCGGTTTCTTACGACCACCGATACTTATATCGTGTCAGATCGTGTCCTACATGCAAAACTTGTTTAGAAACAAGATCGATTAATTGTACATCGTAATCACCCATAGTTTATGTACCTACAAAGCAAATATTAGAGCAGAAAACGTGGGCCGCACGATAAAGGGACATGAAAATGAATATGGTCATCGAAGCGAATGGAGGCAACGAGGTGGACGACGCGAGCAAAGGTAGCGCGCGGAAGGATATTGATGATGGGTCAAGAAATGCAATCGGACGGGCACCAAGGGAAAAAGGAGAGGAAAGGTTATTATGCGGAGGGGGATCGTGATCATAATGTAATGTCATAATGAGAAGAGTCGTAGTTGCGGGCTGCGCAGCGCATGCACGCGCTGGTTGTGCTCACAGTTGTGGGTGTGGTGTTACAGTTTCAGCTTGCAGAAGTAGGGTATATGTGGATATGTGAAATGTGAATGGACTTTGGAGACTTCCCCGGGTTGCCTGACCAGCATTGAGGATACGGGCATGCAGAGGTGCGGTGTATGTTTGTGGGTCTATAACCCCGCAACGCCACCACCACCCATAGAACTCACGCCTTTGAGCATATCCACGCTTGCACCTTTGATAGCATCCTTGATACCAGGCAGCGAGAAAGATGGTCGACGCGTCTTCGGAGGCGGGCTCATAGTCGGTGACCGCGGAAATTTCGGTGGGTTGGGAAGTGCGCGACCTCGGGATTGAACTGGGGACGATGAGGGCGCGGGCTCAGCGGGAAAAGGCCCGTTGTTGACAGTGACGCTGGTGGTGCGCATGTGTGCTGGTGTCGCAGTATTGACGATGAGCTGTGGCTTCGTCGTCGTCGTCGCACTCGGCGAAGGAGAGAGCCGAACATGGTCTAAGGCAGGGGCATCGAGAAGTGCGGAGGACTGGAGGCCGGCATCGGCTATCTTCCTGCTTAGAGACTTTATGAGCACATCGTCAGAACCTGATCGGACGCCAGCAGCAGCAGCAGCGGGAGATAGGCAAGAGGTTGATGCATTGGGGCTAGGGCTTGCACTGGGCGTAACAGATGGGGATGGGGAGTTGTTGGGAGAGCGCCTCGGGGATGGAAGGGGGAATAGCTGATCCTCGTCCTCTTCCTGTATAGGAGAGGACTTTAGCCGACGCGGAGGAACTTCGAGCTCGGAGGAAGTAGTTATGGATGAAGAGGAGGATGACGTCGATGCGTCCTTCTCCCCACGCGTTAAAGGGTACGTCGTAGCGTATGGGCCATTCGGTGAGTATAAGACCGGACTTGAGCGTGGCGAGCCTGATCTGAAACGCATCACATCCTCCTCGGTGAATTCCTGCGACTTTCGCCGTTTGTCTACTTCATCGACAGTAAGGGAAAATGTCGAAGGCCGGTAGCGTGAACCAGGTGACAGGTCCATCTGAGCAGTGAACCCGGCTGAGTGATGTATAGATCCAGAACGGGCGACGTCAAGGCCAAAGTTATCGCTGTTGTCCAGACTGGCACTTCGTCTCCTTCTTGCGCCTCTTGAAAACTTCTCTTGCCAGTCATCACCCTCCTTAAGAGATTCCTCGGTAATGGTCACGCAGGCATCGCAGCATGGACGCAAGGGCACCGTGAGCGCGTCATGCTTTGGAATACTGCAGGTTGTCAGGGGCAGAGATGTCCTCCGGATAGCCTTGGGCATAGTTGGTGATGATGGAGATGAAGGTTTGTGCACGAGACATGGTGAAAGGGGTTTTGGCGCTGGTGGAGACGACGATGTGCCTCGCCCTCTGCTTGGTGACCGAGAGATAAATCTGTAGCGAGAATGAATAGAATTCTGGCTGCCAAAGTGTCCGAGACCACGCACCTCGGAATTGGGACCTTGAAGACAACGTGTGTCTCTTCTGGAGAGAGAGGCGCACGCGACGACGAGCCATCAGGGCCTGCCTCAGTATCGCTTGACTTCTTCTTCCACAAAGGCAATGAGTACGTTTTCGTAGGCTTCGGGCGCTTGGAAGGCTCTGGGATCAGAACACACTCGCTGTCGAAGCGGACGACACGAGACAGGTCAGCGGCAGGAGCAGGCAGCAGTATTGAGGACGTCTGCTGTACGACACTGAGGGTGCTGGTCATCGTCGCCGCCATCGAGGAGCAGAAAAGTGAGGGCAAACGCAAGAAGGTGGTGCGATTCCTCGCGTTGCCCTTATGAGTTATCCAGACCCTGACTGAACCATTCTCGGCTGTTCATGTCAGTTCAATTTACGGTGTTTGTCCCCCTCTCCCGTCTCTGTTTCTACTTTGCAAGACAATCTCATGCTAGTTCTTATTCCAGACTGTCTAGGATTCTGGTTGCCCCTCCTCCTCCCTACAATGAAACGGAAACAGTCTTGTTTTTTTATTTACAAAGGACATAAGGGGCGCTTCTAAGGCCAGAACCCATGATTCGCTCCAACGGCGATAATAACTTCCAAAGGGGTAAAGTAAATTGTTGGTCCTGTACGTATGCCAAAATCATCACTTTTGCGCTTCAGGTTGGTTTTCGGAGAACAACGAGGCTCCCTGACTGTCGCAACTTGAAGCTTCAAGGTGTCAATCGTAGTCGTAGTCGGAAAACTTCCCATGTTTCGTCTCGAAATCGAGTCTAAAACCGGTAGTAGTGACGGCTAAGAGCTTCGATGTTGATGGGAGTCAACCAGGTTCCTTCCGTGGATTTTAGTCAAGGCCGAGTGCCTTCAACGGGACGGGAGAGGACGGGAGAAGATCAGGGTGGAGGGCCAATATGAGTCGCTGAGTGTCAGTGATAAGGGTCGTCCTCAACAACCTCTGTACGATACATACAGGATAATTGTATAGAATCTTAATAACCGAAACCCACCTCAAAAGTGGAAACGGCTCTAACACTCCGGAACCTGGGTACTGATCGAATTCAAAGGGTCATGGACAAAGATGTACAAAAAGGTGGGTAAGATATTAGTTACAATTCAATTGATATGCCGCAACACTGACTGTCGGTCGTGAATGTATTGAGTCTTTGGGAACCTTTGATATGACAAAATGTGGGGTAGAAAGGTAGGGTCCGACGCGTCCGTGATCGGTGATCGTGCCTTGAGGGGTCTAGCAGAATCAAAGGGGGGGCTTGGGCACAGCTTTATCTGTGCGGCGTACTTAGGGGCACGTCGTTGCGTTATTTCCTCTTGAATCTCCATGTGAAAAGTAAAAAAGAAAAAAGAAAAACATAAACGGGACCCTCCATCCCGTTCAACATTTTATGGGGGAGCACCGGCAAGCAACATACCCGAACACCGGCGTATAAGTTGAAGTGGAAATCACCCCTGGCCTGAACTCTTCTATACTTTACGACATGGCCAGCAGACTTGCACAGGTTTCCGGACACCTCAGCAATACTCATGGACGGGGGCTTCTCAATGGGGAGGTAGCAATCATCACTGGTAAGAGCTTGCCACGTACTGTATAGCTTTGGAGCTAATGCGCATCGTGAATCATCAGGTGCTGGTCAGGTACGTTGGGCCATTTAAATACGTAGAGTTGAAGTATAAGACCTTGCTCTGATGGCAGGGAATTGGCAGGAGCGCTGCGCTTCTCTTTGCCAAGGAGGGAGCTAAGGTTGTCGCCAGCGAGTACGTGTGACTTCTATGATTGACATGATATGGATGATGTGCTAAGTCTACATTTAAGTATTGACGAAAAGCGTCTTGCTGCTGTAGTTGATGAGATCAAGGCTGCAGGCGGTGATGCTATTGGCGTTGCGGGAGATGTGGGAGCGGATGACTTCCCAAAGAAGATAGTCGAGGCGACCGTGAAGTGTGTGTTTCCGCTCTGAAGCTGAAGTCGAACACTCATGACACTTCGGCGCTTTCAGAACATACGGAAAGATTAACCACATTATAAACAACGGTTCGTACTTGCACTACTCTCTGCGCAACCACTTCAGCTACTGATTTCCATAAAGCCGGCTTCACATTCGACAAAATGCTGCACACGACCCCCGACGACACCTTCGACATCATCATGAAGATCCACGTCCGTGCTCCTTTCCGTCTCATCCGCGAAGCTGCACCCTACTTCCGCATCAAGGTTAGTCCTCTTCCCATATAAATATAATTAAGTACCAAATGACTGATTGGTTTGTGCATTTGTACATTTATACACTAGTCTGAGAATCCCGAGAATCGTTCTATCGTCAATGTCTCATCAACAAGCGGCTTGCACGGCAACGTAGGTCAGGCGAACTACGCCGCAGCCAAATCCGCCGTTCTGGGGCTCACGAAGACCATCGCGAAAGAGTGGGGTCCTTACGGCGTGCGTGCTAACGCTGTTGCATTTGGCCTCATCCACACCAGGTTCGTGTTTGCTCTTTCCATGTGGCCATGGAGTTGACGCGATTATGGGCCAATAGGTTAACCGCATCGAAGGAGGCTGGTGTGACGATTGAGATCGACGGGAAGAAGGTCGCCCTGGGTGTTCCTGGTGCCCAACGCCCGACGAAAGCTGAGGCTAGCCCGGAAGCATACCCATTCATCCCTCTTCGGAGAGGTGGAACGCCAGACGAGGCGGCCGCGTCTGTTTTATTGTGTGTTCCCTTGTATTTCTACCCTCGCTTATTCGGCGCTGACCTTGTTTCCTTTAGCTTGGCGTCACCGCTTGCATCGTATGTTTCGGGCCATACGTTGGAAGTTACTGGAGGTGCAGGCATCTAAATTTAAATCATTAAGACTATTCGTCTATGGAAACTAGTAGGCTGTATATTATCTCACCGAGGCCATTTCCCTTTGGATGCTGATTGTCGCGGCTATAGTACTGATATGCTAAGGCGTCGCAGTGTACTTGGATATACCATTCACTACATCGTCAATGTTTTCAGCATGACCTTATTGATGCTTAAAGTTTAAGGTACAGGTTAAGCGCTGGGGCCACCCCGGCCGTATTACAAGCCCAGCGTGCTGTTCAAGGATTCCCTTGTCATTGACAAATTGACAACATGGATGGGTGGCGGTCCTCACTAACCTATGAAAGAACTCGAGTGTAAAATCCCCTTCAGTTTCAGCTTCTCCCCGCGACGTCTTCCCAGTTTCTATGCAGATCTCCCATCGAGACCTAACTCTCTGCGTATGCGAGTTAGTCTCCAGCGGGTTCTTCATCATCGCCTACAAGGTTCTCTTCTGGAATAGTATGACGATCAATTTGCGGTCTGCGCAGCGTGTCTTGCTGGCTCTCCATGCGCCGGCTCGAGGATAAAGGACTTGATCTATGATGGTGGCATAGCTTATTTCATCGGAGACGAGACTCCAATGCTCAGAATGCTCGAGCTTATACTCCGCTACGACTTCACGGCATTATACCGCTTCGACTCGAACGGCTGATCTGCGATGAACCCATGCCAGAGGTGGGGGCGGGGGAAGTGAGCCAAAGGTTCTATAATACCTCTTATATTTTACAGTCCGCATCAGCTTGAAATTATGTTTGGAGAAGTACCCCCGTCATTCATCTGTCCGCGCATTCAACACCTCTCCCTTTCTAACGTCGCCTTCATTCACAATGACCATAATGACGGAGAAGCCCACACCAGAGTCATTTCCTAATAAAGAGGGATACAGCTTCTTTGATATCTGGTTTGCAGGCCAACATGTCGTCATTGAATTCGGGGGAATTCGGTGGAATCCCTTTGATCGTGACCATCATCTTGATTGGGACAGTGTGCTCTAGCGCAATTTGGACACGCAGGTTTTTGTCAGTACAGAGTTCGGAACAGAAGGCTTGTGGCCGTCAGGTTACCCATCGGAGCTTGGTTTTCAACGCCTCGGACAATTTCTGGCCGTTCTTGTTTCTCAAGCGGTCCCAGTCGAGGAATGGGGAAACTGTCACATCGACCTGCCATTTGAGGAGCTAACCCATAACTCAAAATCCTCTCTTATAATGTCATTTGAAGGATTGCGAACGTTGTTCTGGAATGGTCACCGCCATCAACTCCGTGCATCTTGGCTGCCTTTCACGTCCCACGTCTTACGATCACTCGTCACTCTCTATCTTCGCGTGTCGCCAGGCGTGTCGTTGCAAGACTGTGGCCACATCCTCTTCTACGGTACAAGTTTGAAGGAAGTTACGTTCGACGAAATCTGCAGAAATCTTGCCAACGACCCGGTCTACCCCTTCAATGCTTATGGTGTCTGCGTTTTGAACGTCCCTGCTTGGAGTCATTGACGTTGACCTCGGACGACGACATAGCTCCTTTCATGCTACAGTTCAGCTTCTCATCACTTCAACACATCAAATTCCATCTCTCCTACCGCACCCTCTCGACCTTCGATGGTCTTGACATATTGGGAGAACCTCAAAACAGCCTTGATAGATTGCGTCCTTTCAGATGCCGATAGAAATTGGATCAAGGATCAATGCCCGCCTACATCCCAACTGAAATTGGGCCGGGTGTTTGATGTTTGATGAAGGCAAGTCGCCTATATTTGTGATGAAATTGTTATTCAAGTATCTTGATAGTAGTTATCAATTCTTAAAGTTAGCTAATAAATTCAATGACAATGCGGGATAACACATGCGTAGGTAGTTTAAACACGGTTCGATTTTCCGAACTCCTGTTCGTTTCCACTGAATATCATAAAGTACTTTAGGCTGAAGAGCTCAGCTGTTCGACTACAAATGATCAAGTAAAACGCGCATAATTGAAGAACAAAGTAGATATTCTATGCCCGTCCACGAAAAGAAGGTTGCTGCGTTTCGTTCATGTATGTCATTGTATTAAGGAATTCCGGACAAGGAAGCTGCGTTGCCAACTTACTTGCCTTTGTTCTCGATATTCAGATTGATGTAATTGCTTTGTTCCTTATCCAGATCCCTGGTCCGAGTTGTCTGCATATAATTTTCCACTGTTGAACGGGATAGTATCCACATCCAATTTTAACATCTCACTCGACCAATCACCAATTCAAACGAACATCTCAACCAGCCAACCATTTGAAATCGCTAAGTAGGATTTGATTATACTATCTTCGCAGTTCATCTCTCATCTCTCTTACCATTAGACTTGCCTTTAGATGCCTTTCCCATCTCGACTACCAATAGTTGGCATTGCTGTCACATTGATTACCTTAGCCTCTGTATGGGTATATTCTTCAAGATCAGCAGTAGTGTCATCAATGGAAGCGGAGTCGGACGAGGATGCAATGTTTCAAGGAGAAGCGCGTTCGGACAAGGCCCCCAACCAGCTCTTTCTGCGTCTTTACTAGGACAATCCGTTACACAGACAGTGCCATCTGTACCGGGAGAGGTCCAAAAGCACGACACGACACACCCATGTTATGATACAAGACGTCTGATTCAGAATGCATGGGGTAGATTTTTTCCTGATATCGGTGGCATCATATGGCTATTTGGATGTTGGATGTTGGCAAACGCGGTTATTGTCCTACACCCATTACACAAAGGATGGGAGTGCACAGTGAGATACATGAGCAGACGCATTCGTATACGTATTGCTGAGCATTTGTTGCAAGGCGGAGTGACCATCCAACATAGCATTGAGTATACGGTAACGGCGACCAGGACTATATTGTCGATGGGGAACAGACAACAAGGCCAACGCGTGGAGAGGAGAGCTGGAGGTCTCGTTAAACTAGGAGACTAGGGAGGGGACGGCAAACGCGATGCGCGAAGCAAGGAAGATATGGAGTTCGACTTACTAACTAGAATATCTGGTGCATACCCTGCCCGCCATGTGATGGGCAAGAGTCTACAATTTGAGAGGAGAGTCGAAGCTTGCGCAAAGCTAGATGCAAATCAACGGTAAGCACGATACGCGAAGCGATGAAGAGTTTCGTTGACCAAAAAGAATATTCCGCTGCCCGCCGTCCGCCTTGTGATAGTCATAGTTGAGGGCCCGTAGCTCGTTTTTGATGGAGATGAAAAGTAGTGAGACCTCGCTGAAATACTGCTAGAGCACTCAGTCGCATCGACGTTCAAAGGGGTCAAAGTTGACTCTTGACAGGCGGGGCTCAAGGTAGGCGCCTTGAGCAGCCTATCACCCATGTTCGCGACAAACATCAGTTGTAGAGTGGCGAGGATGTGTCGCATCCGGAAAGAAGTTCTGAAGCGGGGAAGAGATGGTCATCGAGAATAATAACTAGACTTGAACGGCACCTGAGCCTTGATCACAAGAGGGCGTGCGCCTGGCCCGATGTAGGATGCGGAGTAGTAACAGACGTGTAGGCATTATCTCGACTATCATCTATATTTGGCGGTCACCTCGAACTCCGCCAGTTATTCGTGTATTGTGCGGATATCATATAAGCATGGATACAAGGCAGGGATGGTACGCGGAGCGTAGATACATAACGGGATGCGCCAGGGCAGGATTGCACGAGGGGCTGGAAGCTCGATAAGCTCGATAGATATCGATGTCATGTTTGTACATAGCCGGTACGTACACCTTACGAGACGGGATGAGGTCAAGCTCGGCACTCAACAAATTCTGAGCAGGGTAAGTGCCCAGCTTGAGCAGCGTCAAGATGGGTGGGATACGGCCAACCGGAAGGCTAGGATAGAGAAATAGTGATTTGGAGGAAGAATCAAGCGAAGAGGCAACGAATCTGCGTCTTCGAACGACGAGCACTTCGGAGTGTGTATCTGAAGGCAGGTTGACGAGTCACAAATCCATCAAGGCATGCGTAGCATTGAACTTTGGCGCAACGAGTTGAATGGTTGTAAGGTTGACGGAGGGCTGGCGGTGTGCATTCGGTCGATGTAGGGTGGACGGATTTGGGGCGACTATAACATTAATTTTTGTCACAAATTTTGGCATTTCAATCCCACATCCTCGAACCATCCTCATGAGCAATGTTATGCGCCTGTGTCTGATGCCAACATTACAACCATCTGCAAAGCTGACCATGGTCCCAGAATATCGTTTTGGGATGCGTAGTGATCTTCAGGGACCTAGAAAACACAAGAAGGGAGTGCTAGGCACATAGTCGCACGAGTCGAACTTGTCGTAGGATGATGCTAGCGGGATTGAGGTGTTGAACCTTGTTGAGCGCAGGTGAGTTGGAAGTGAAGCCAGTTCGTTCGCGTTAGCGCGCAAGCACAATGTGGATTGCCATTTGATGTGTGAGGATAACTACGGTCTCCACTGGGTGGGTTGCGGAGCTGGGGTGGGTTGAAGATGAGATGAGAATGGGGGCAGTGTCAATATAGGGATGTAAGTTGACAAACTCTACTGATTATAACCCCCCCCACAACTGGGATAACCTCTCTTTATAATAACCAGTCAAACTCGGCGCATCAAAGACAAAAAGGCTCAGACCATGTCGTTTTTGTGAAAGAGCGTTGGGGCATACGCGTGAGGTCATCGAACAAATAGAAAATGTGATCACGTTACTTTCATTGAGCACTGAGCTCATCAACCATCTTCCGACGTTCAGAGTAAACTGTAATTAATTAATTTTCACATCTCGCTCATCCTGGTCTATTACTTCAGCCCTCTTTTCCATTCATTCAAAGGCGGCCATCTGTGACGAGGACCATTGGAAGTATTCCCTCGAGCAACTCTTACATCCAGAGTGCCTGATTGCAGGCATAAGCACCTCCGTCAAATATAGTCTTTCCAGTCTGTCCTTTCGCGTTTGAGCGTCCTAATAGAGCTGGAGAAACTTGTGCATCCTTAGCTGCCTCTTGTATCCATTCCGATGGCGGTTGAGCGCGCGTCAGAGTACACGATGTTGAGCCCTTCCACGCATTACGCACAAACGCACGGACGCAGCTCTTTCAGAGCATGACGAGCCTATCAAGATCTTTGGATCAGGGAAAGTTGGTCGATTTTAGGAAGATGTCCTGAACAGGATGGTTCGTTCTAAATTTCTTACTTCATTGACGTCGCACTAACCTCCATCTCAAAGGCTCATGACAACTCTTGGTCACCCTCAATTATCGTCACTCTTTCGATGATCGATGATGAGATCTTACTGCTCGATATTCCAACCACTCACTAACATACGCTGTCTCGCTTAACACGCATCCAAGCACTGGTGATCTCCCACTGCTCAAGAATAAATCTTATCATCAATCGCTGTTCAGCCTCTGGCGCAGAGGGTCCCATGTAATACCGCCCACGCTGCGGTCTTGCTGGCGGCCCTGCCCCTACCACTGCGACCCCTTCCATGCTCAAGTTTGGATACGGTTGCTGCTTGCCTGTAAAGGCGGGCCGGAGCAACATCATTAGAGTAAACCAAGCAGAGATCAAATGCGCTGAGCAAGGTGAATCACAATTTATCTTTGGTGGAGTAGTGGTTCACCTACTTCCTCCGTAGAATCTGCATATCCCATCGACATTGTGCAAATTATAAATCGACTACGTATCTGGAGCATCAAGTGGGAAGCCTATCTTGCCAATCGGGCCTCACCAGTCCGCGCAAAATATCCCTGTGTGGACATCTGTGACCAAGGTCCGCTGATAATAACACGTTGTATACCCACACAACACTGCTATATGCGCAGTCGAAGATGATCTGCACATCTTGAAAGGGTGTTTGTGTGTGCCCCATCCCTTTCTATAAGCTTTACGCTTACCCTGCCTACAGCGTCATCGTTCTCGTGCTGCCCTCCTCTCGAGTCAAAAAACCTAAGGACGTTATCATCGTCATGCACATTCTTGTGTCCCACCACCATTTGGTTTGGTTACACGAGCCAACCCAAAGCAACTATGGTCACTCCCCTCCGCCGCTGCAGTTCATCATTTTCCGCCCGCTCAACCTACATAAACACCCGCAGCCAGAACGCCACCTCCATCATCTCCACTTCTTATCTGGCCTCATCACTCGTACAAAGAGGCCCAGCAAGCCTTTCTCGACATCGAGATAAAAAAAACCAACAAGCGAAGGGGAAGTCGCCTCCGATACTTTCTTTGCGGAGACTCACGGAGCGGAACGAGTGTAGCTTCACAGCCGAGTGTGCCCTCTGGTTTCAAGGTTATATCTTATTGCAGGGAAATCTCATCAAACAACAAGATCTCGC
>JABAJS010007641.1:1360-61207 GCA_018221635.1 Tephrocybe sp. 10521TJB
GGTGGCTCTGGAGGACAATAGAAATCGCGGTCCCATGCTTGAATAGTTGGTAATGTGGATGTTCCGTGGTGTGCTTGTTTTCGTGTTTGTAGAGTATGTAATGCCTTTTGAGCGAACGGTTGGGTATGCTCCATTAATGCATCGAGAAAATAAAGTACATTGGCTGAAGTGGATTGTCAGCATGATAACATCTTATAGTGAAAAGTAAACGTACCTGGCGATTTCGCCATTTTATCATCTAAGGTCATTGCCGCATAACTCTCTCTTCCCACTAGACTCGCGAGTTCACCTCGAGTTCGCAGAAGTTTCTCAAGTATCTGTATTTGTTCTGGGGTGCTTGAATTTGCTGCAATATACACGCGCCGTCGAGGTTCCTCTGAGGGGACGGAGCGCATGATCATCTGGGCCTGTAGAGAACCTGGATAGACAAGAAGATCACGCTGAGTAAATTGTGCTTGGAGCTGCAATCTGACCCCCATCCCCTTGTCTTTAAGACCGGAAAGTTCTGAAGGCTTTATGGCAGCAGGTGGCCGGGCAGAGTTAGCCTGGTTTAAGAACTCTCGGCCCAGCACCAAAATATCTGACGATAGGGACACGAACTTCTTCCTTTGTCCGGCTGGAAGGTCAATAGCTGACTTTTCGAAATCCAGCCAGAATATCAGAGCAGTTTTGTAGGCCTCTGGACTCAAAGTTGAAACGATAGACGGATCGGTCATGACAGCTTTCAGCACCTATGAATAGGTTAGTAAATGGTGTAAGTGAGACTACAAAAGCGTTATCATACCTCGTAGAGCCCTACATGTGTATTGAGGACGTTCATGAATTCGCAGAGCGTCTCGTACGCATGATCCGCTGCTCTGACCCACATCGCGTCCGGATGCGCATTTCGGACGAGCTCTGAGAGGTCTATGACTCCGCAAAGCATGTCGCTCAGCCTGTCCAGGTTTTTCACCACCTTCAAGAGCTCATCTCTGGACTCGCGAGCGCGCAGGATACGGTCCGTAAGCACCTGAGCCCTGACTAACGTTGCGTCGGCTAACGATATGAGTGCCTCGGGATACGTGAGCGACGGGTGACCGAAGAGGCCTGTTGAAGAGAGGTAAGAGCGCTTGTAGCTCGAACTGGGGTGATCAAAGAGTGTTACAAGAGCGACATCGTCTGGTGAAGCTGGAATAGTCGGAAATTTGGCCTGTGTGGCAAGGGTACGGGGAAGTGAGAGACGCTGGCAACCACGAAAGTGGAAGATTGAGTTGGAACGACGAGTGAGAACGGAGGTCGCCCTTCTGGCGAGCATGGATCCTTAAAAGTAGAGTGAGTCGGTCCAGCCAAGAGAACTCATCCAACTCGGGTCTAGACTATTCTTGACGTGATCGCATCCAATTCTTCAAACCAAGCAATCTGATTGGTCGACGCGCTCCCTCATACAGATTATAACACAAATGTGACATATGTATTGAAAGCCGTATACGTTGAATTGCTGGAATAGTAACGAATGCCTAGATGAACATGAAGATAGACCAGTGACAAAAGTAATTAAAATTCAGATTGTTGTGCTAGGGGGAGGGAGGGGATAAGCTGCCCGCTATAATTCTGTTTAAGTCCGTTACTTGGCCGTTGGGTAGCCGTGGTGGTGATGGAGTATACTGATGTGAGCCGTTACCGTTGTGGCTCTCGAGGCCATTTGTTTCCACCCCTGCCGCACTGTTACTCGTTTGGATCGCCGCAGGTTGCGGTGCATTGGGTGCTGGCTCTACGGCGTATACCCAAAACTTCGACCTCTTCTTCCCCGCTATTTGTTCCATGGCGATCTCATTTGGCTTCAAGGCGGCTGCACCAGATTTCTTCAGCCCGAGACCATTCTGAGGCGGCGCGCCACCCGTAGAGGTAGAAGCAGCTTCGACGGAGTTGCTACTCATCGTACTATCTTCTGTGCGGGCTCTCTTTGTCGGAGGGTCTAAATCAAAGTTTGCGTCTGGAGCCAGCCGTGATGATCGCCGTTCGCCGCGCCACTGGCTCCAGGATTCTGCAGATGATTCACGTTTGCCGTTGCCATTTAGCTTTGTGGCAGCTGTGCGTGTTGAGCGTCGACGTTCGCCAACAGAAGCCGCCGCGCGGCGTTTGTGTGAACCATTCGGCGCATCTCGGAAGTTGAGGAAATCGTCTTCATCAAATTCCTCATCTTGCACATCCTCCTCTTGGTAGGCATACTCGTCAGCATCCTCCTGTTCCAAAATTAGGGGGTCAGCTGAGTGATAAAAAAAATCTCCAAGTTCTCGCAATACTTGCCTCGCTATCGTAGGTATTTCCGTATGAATAATCAGGCCGCTGTGTTTGCCGGCGGGTTCGTGTCTCACGGACCTCTGTCTGCGCCAACAGTAGCTTGCGGTGTTCACGTTGTTCGATTCGTTTCCGCACTCTGGCCACGCGCTAAAAGAAAAACAGGGTAGTCAGTCACGATCCTGAATTAGAACCACAAGGAGAAAGAAGCATCCGCCCAGCATGGAGAGTGAAAAAATCGAGTTTTTGAAAACTCACCGCAATCTCCTCGTCAATACCCGCAATTCGCCCTTCCAGTGTGGCGATGAGCTGGATATGGCCTGTTTCAAGTCGTGACCGCCTTTGGCCCTTTTTGAGCTCTGGAGGTCCTGACGCCTTCAGAGCCTCTATGAGGGCTATATACTCTTCCCGTGTGGTTGAAGCTGTGTGAAAAGTTGCAGTGATTTTCCATGGATTGGTCGAGGTAAAGACGCGCGGTGAATCTGCAATAGACCACAAAAAGAGTTATCAGAAATCTAACACCGAGCGGCAATGACCGATGCGATAGGTTTCAAAGATGAGAATATAGATCCCCGTAAATACAAGCAAATAGGGAATGAGGAGGGAAAAGAGGCGTGAATGAACGTGCACGGACCATCTCCTACCCAGTAACGCGTGCGTTTAGAGTCCTGTCCGATGGGAACGAGCTGGAGCTTTTCTTGACTTTTTGGGTCAGAAGGTTCGGGTGGTGCGGTCGCGGCATCCTTTTTCTTGTGCTTGTTCTGTGACACGCCCCACGCGCGATCGATAGTTGCTTTTATGTCTGCATTATGGCAAAGCTGCAATTCCACGAGCTGACGGAGAATTTTGAGCTGGAAAGGAGTGATTTGCCCTATGTTTAGGAATAATGAGCTGATGGTACTAGATCTTGACACGTACTTTGAAGTCCCAGCTTGCGGTAAAGAAACCGCCCTCGAGGCCTTCAAAAGGGTCCACGTTTCGTTTCAGGTCATCATTCCAGAAAACAGTCCTCTCAGAGGCCTTGAAGTAGTCGGCAAGAACAGAGGCCACAGTAGTAGATATTTGATCAGTGCTAGCATTGTGCAGCTCGTTTTTAGTCTTCATCAAAGACATAGCAACGTGTTTGAACAAGCCCTCACCTCAAATTACGCGTTTGAGGTTTAAGGTTGAGAACGAAGTGCTGAAGGACCTGGCTAAGTATCTCATTAGGTTCCTGCTGGAGGAGTGCCTCCTCCAAGCTAGATACAGCGCATCCCCGATGGTTCCGTCAGCGGGCGAGCCGAGTCAAAGACACGAAAGGGCGCACTCCATGGGTGATTCAAGCCCGTCGACCTTGCCCCGAAGGTTGGTGAATTTACAGATAAACGAGTATACAAACAACGTTTCCCAGCGCCCTGAAGGATGAGTTGCGTCGGACGGTGGACATATATGACTTTTTGGTAGGGTGTGTATGAGTGTCGCCATTAGCGCGACGAGATTGAGTAGGGAACGATGGAAGTCGACGTCAAGTTGAGGAATTGCCACATTGGAATTTTCAAAGTGGAACAAATAATATTACAATACATAAGCCCTTATTCAGACACGTTGTTCTACCCTGATAGACCTGCGTGATCTTGCCCGTGTTCCCTATCAATAGGACAGGATTGGATATAACAACGCGACGCCGCGACGAACAAAATACCAGGATACTTGATGCTGGTGTGTACGAACAAGGTAACAGCGGAAGAATTTGACATGTCTTATCCTGGGCCAACCTGATATTGAAGTGCGTAAGGTCAGTGATAATCTCTATAAAAAATCTATTATTACCTTGGGAATATCGTGGTGTTCACTGAGAGACTCGAGATGGTTATTGAACTCGCTAACGCGGTCCTTGTGCGTCTTGCTTGCCAATTTAGCTACGCGTTCTGCAAGCTGGAGGATCAAAGTTAGAAAGACGACCACACGTCACGGCTTGAAGAACGTACCCTGCGCTTCTGCACCTCTTCAAACCGTTTCTCAGCCTCGGTCTTCCTCGAGAAGCTGCTGCCAGGAGCGGGTGAACTACTACCGCTTCCAGAGGGAGATCCGCTGGCCTCTTCTTCACGGAATAAGAGTTGCTTGACTTTTTCGCGATCTTCATCCTTATCAGAACTAGGCTTGGATTTGGACTTTTTCTTCTTCCTTGACGATGTCAGACCAGTGTACAACACAAGCATAGTTTCAAACTCACTTTTTAACAATCCCACCCTCGGCCACCCCTCCTTTCAGCTTGAGGGAGCCGCCAGGGCGTATGTCGTAAGCCGACATCTGTTGAGCGAGTCAACAGTGGTGGAAGGTGGGAGAGAAATGATCTCCGGCTCAGCTGGAAAAGGAATTTTGCACGTGCACGACTACGGACTGGGCTTGAACCGCAGGCAAGCAAGCCGCCACCTCCGTCTCACTCGTTTTTCGGTGAACCTTTAGCGCGCCTCCAATGGCCGTACTTTCCTCACCGGTGGTTCTGCTGCAGTCGATACCCCCTGTCACGCGTATTTTCACCGCGGCCACCATCATATCCTCAAGCGTCTATGCCTGGTTATGCTGGAAAGGTTACGAAGCGGAAGCAGCGGACTGGATGCTGGTAGTTCCAGGCTCAGCCCTGTTCCACCCATGGACACTTGTCACCTCAATGTTTGTGGAAACTTCTATCTTCGAGGTGCGTCAATTGGGGCCGCTTTGTCACGCCATTTTCTGACCCTTGTCTAGTTTCTTGCATCCATTATTTTCGTGCCCGCATCTCTCAAATACTTAGAGAGACTGTGGGGAAGCATTGAAATTCTCAAGTTCATCGTGGTCTCAATCGCGGCCTCGAACATCATTGCCTTTGCCTTTAATTGGATCGAATTCGTGGCGACCAGCAATGCCGATCTCTTCCTGTGAGCCGGGTCATTTTCGTCCTGATTCTGTTGCATGAATGCTCTAAATAGATACGGAATGCGATATCATGGACAAATGGCACTACAGACTGCGATATTAGTGGCCTTTACGCAGATCATCCCCGAACACCAAGTCCAAGTATTTGGATTTATCAAAACCAGAGTCAAGGTAACGTTTACGCCGTCATCCCCGAGAATGCAATATTTATCTGCTCAACCGTAGACCTTGCCTATGGCTTATCTTACGCTGTCAACTGTCTTGTGCTTTGTAGGTTTCCAATGCCCCTGGATTATCATACAGTTTGGGTGGTTCGTGGGTTGGATATACCTACGCTTTTATAAAAAGAATAGTGGGGAGACTTTGGGCGGCGTTGACACATACGGTGACCGAAGCGAAACATTCTCGCTGATCTCCTGGTTCCCTCCATTCTTACAGTAAGTTCATAACCAGGCTTCTTCTGTTCCTTCCCTCATACCCTCTTCAGCAAACCTCTAACCTTGTTGGGAAACACCGTCTTCAATCTGGCAACACGCTTCCATTTAATTCCCACTTCAAGCGGCGATGTCGAGATTGGGTCCTACAACCAAGTTCCTGGCACTGCTCGCGCTGAAGCAGAACGTCGAAGGTGTGTTGCTCGGATCTTGATGTGTACTACACATGCTTATCATTGGACAGAGCAATGGCACTAAAGGCCTTGGATCAGCGTCTCGCGAACTCATCATCCCCCGTGGGTGGTTCTCCATCGACCCCAACGCATCCTCCTCGGGTTCCCCCACAAGCGGCTACTAATCCCTCAAGCCCTGCATCCATTGAGCGACAAAAATCTACAGGCAGTGAAGGGGAGGCTTCTGAGAAAGGCCAAGCAGGCGAGAGCCGGTAGTGCTGCAATCTCTGTACATCTTCCAAGTCTTTACTTACAGTAACCCGTCATGCCCTATTTCCTAATAACGCCCGTTATGTCTCCCTAGACCCCCTCGAATATCTACCTCTACCTCTATACTGTAGCCTCAAAATAACACTTTCAAGTGGGATATTTGACGTGGTCGATTATGTAAGAGGAGATAATTCTAGTTGGCCGCGGCGTTCAGTGAACCGTCACGTACCCCATGTCTCGACACTCGTCTGCTCTCTCGGCCAGTGCGTCTGCGCCAGCAATATCTAATGGCCATGCTGGTCTCCTCCAAGTCCCCGAGAAGCAGGCGACCCGGACTAACCGCGCGCTGTCCATGTCCGTCTCCAAATCACCACACGTCGATGACAGCCAAGGCTCGAACGTGGACCCGGACGAGCTCTTCGCAAAGCACACAATCCCCGAAGTGCGGTTTTTACAGAACCGCTTGAGGTCAGCTTAAGTCGGTTTCCTACCCCGGGGGTATATTTCTAAATATTGGGTTTCGATGTCATATAGGGCGGATGCGGATGCGAAGCAGGAAGAACTCCGTCTCATGGTCGGGTACGTGACGCCAGTCTGGAGAAATTATACAGCAACTGGAGGTTAGACTTTGAAAGCGTAGAGAACGTTACCGCGACCTCCTACAAGCCTCGACGTCCATCATCGCCATTGCATCATCCTCTCAGCGTGTAAAGCAAGCTCTCGGTGAAGTGAAGGAGACCATCCTGCAGCGAGAAGAGCCTCCACTACCCCAGAGACCTTCTCTGAAGAATGGAAATGGTTCGTGGACTTTCTATCGCAGGACACACGTTTACCTGAACCGTGAAAGCAGACGCGCATCTACACACGTTACAGTTACTCTCGGCACATATGAAGTTGCTTTTGGACGCGCCGGAACACTTGTGGCGGCTCATTGAGCGCAAGAAATACTTTCCGGCTGCGTGGCTATTTCTTTTGGCACGAGTAGTGCATCGGGCTCTGGTTCGAGAGGACGAACAGGAGGTTACATGGAGTAGTCAAGGGGTAGACGTCCTGGTACGTCCCATCGACGAGCCTTCCATAACGCACCCTGATTTCAGTTTCAGGAAGAGTTTCCACTCGTGCAACGGCAGTGGGAAACTGTCGCTCAATTTCGCTCACAGATCATCCACAAAGCGACATTATCTTTACGAGAATACGATTCTCCCGTCGAGGTATCGTATCCCATATGATTGATAAACTTGTTACTGATTTCTAGCAGGACGCTTGTTCGACGCTTCTCACCCTACACCTCCTGGACTCCCGACCTCTGGCAGAGACCCTCTCAGTATTCTTCGCACAACGGACAAAAACCCTACACACCCTACTTTCATGGCAATACAGCTCTGATGCCTCTGAACCAACGAAGAAGCAGAATGGCCACGCTATAGAGCCAGGGCAGCCCATTGCCGTGTCGTCGGAATTCCGCAGGCGACCTGTCAAAGAGATCAAAGAGGCGACACATACCGCCCTAGACGCCATCTCACGGACCATCAAAACTGTACAGAGCATATTCCGCGAGGAGGACGGTTCTCGTCCCTCCCTAATCCGACGCGTCCTTGAACATATCCAGTCCGATGAGCCCAGTGCCACAGAATCGACCCCCCAAACGCTACCAACAGAACTCTACCTGACCACCCAGTCCCTACTCACCACTTTACCCTCTTCGACGCATTTTCTGCTTCTCCCACCTGAGCTCAAATCATATAAACCCTACGTCGACCTCTCCTCCTCTTCTTCCACTGTCCAAAATTCCCAGTTCGCTCAGACAGTAAACGAATGGTTCCAAAAGTCCACCTCGAATCTCCAAAAGGCCATGACGAGGTGGATGGCTGACCTGCATAGCGTCAAGGAGCTCTGGAGCGTCCGAGCGTCGGCTAAGCGGTGGCTTTCGACGTCGGGTCTTGAGACGAACGAGGCTACGCAGTTGACGAATATTCTGGACGACCTATGTCGCCATCGCGTGGTGGAAATATGGAGACTGAAGTTGGAGCGAAGTCTCGATTCGTTTAGCAGGCGGCTGGACTCGACTTTGTTATCCTTGGCAGAAGGCAGCACGACCACTCAAAAAGGTGTGGTTCTCTTAGAAGAAGTAAGACAACACGACTAATTCATGCAAGCAGAAGCGTCGCCGGTTGGGTTCTTATTCCAAGCCCCACCCGTTCCGTTGAATTCCTCACAATCAGGCCTGGGGTCTGTAGATACCTCTTTCCAAAAGTATACCAGCTCTCTGCGCCGGCAGCTCGTTGGTCGAACAGCGATGTTGGATGATGTTTTGGCTACGCTTGAGAGCTGTGCCAGGACGATTCGACATGATCTCGCGCATGTCATGACTGGGGCCGAATCACTGTTCGTGTTAACACCAATTTGAGCTAGGTGATCACTGACGTTAAATGTGTTCAGGGACCTAGTCAAGCAACTCGAAACGACATACAGACCAGACGCCGACGCGTTGTGTGCGAACGTTATCACTAAGCTAGAAAAGACGACGAATATCCAGCAAGTCCCGAGCACGGAGGGGCTGGTGTTCCTGAGCCGCGTCTCTCACGAATTATCCTCGGCGTCGCCTTTCATTGCAGAAATTGGATGCCAGACGTCTGTCCTTCAAGGTAAGAGAAGGGACATGGTTACCTGGGGCCGTGCACACTTTGACTGGGTTTGTAGATTTCCGTAATACCACCGCTGCATTACATGACCGTGTCGTGGATCGCTGGCGAACACAGACGGTGTCTTTGATTGTACGCGAACATCGTCGTGCCTATCGACCGATACACCCTGCTCTAAAAGGCATGTTCTCTGATTAAAGATTTCTATAGAGTACTAAAGCTGCCCTTGTACAGCCTCATTGAAACCCTCAGGACCTTCTTCAGACCTCGTGCAGTCCCTGCTCACACTGTCTACTGCTATACAAAATTTGGGAGGCCCCAGAAATCCGACATGGCAGCGGCCGCTTGTCAAAGCTACTCTGGAGCATTTCATTTCAGAGTTGACGGATGAGGGGTGGGACGAAGACAGTGTGCAGTCGTTGTACGACATGGCGTTCCTTTGGAAACTTGCATCACTTGAGCAAGATGAGCTATCCAGCAGACTGGAGAAACGCATCGAAGAACATGTCAGTCCCCGTCCGTTCTGTTGTTGCGTCAGCTCATCTCTAGCAGCTCCCTGACACCATCAAGCTGGACACGTTGCACAAGAGCGCGACAGATTCACTGGCACGGACGCAGACACTTTTTGCGACACTTTTACCCCCACAACCACGGATACCTCTGGCAGAACCGGCAGACAAGTTTTCAGCGCTGTTGCGGTTTGGGACGCCGCCGCAGGAGGGGCAGTTCCAGGCTGCTGTTGAGCTTGCGAAACCGACGTCGAGATTTGGGTTGCTTCTTGTTGGAGGGTCGTAGCTGTAGGGTTGTAGATGGCAGACATATAGACGGACTTGGTGTTGGAGTTGATACGTCATGAGTGAATATGAGCTTGCGCAATTGGGTATAAGTGCATCGTATGCAATTAGTTCCAGATCTCGTACAACACGTCGTAATATATAGATGCCCGCCTTATGCTCCTCCACTGGTGGAGGGTAAGTAAAGGAGGATGTGAAAAGGGGAGAGGACATACACAAGAATGTTATTTCTAGAAAAGAAAGGTCAGCGGGGCGGAATAGAAAAGACACGTAGACAGACGAACATTGGGATGTGGATGAGCTTGACAAAGTAGCCAATGAAGCCCATGACTCCGAAACCGATGGCGACGGCCTTGCATATTTGAGTGAACTCTGGGAGGTGTGTTGGAGGAGTGAGGTGGGAGTGAAAAGTGACACGTACCTGTTTGGGAGGGTTTTGTGCAGCGGGTCAAGAACTGGGGACGTGAGACGGAGAACGACAAAGAGAACAAGAATGCATACCTGGTTTCCGTCGCGGATGAACTGCTGAGGGATCTCGATAAACTCGCGAATTTTGTCAGACATTGTGGAGAGAGAGAGGGAGAGATTGATTATTCTCACGGTGGATGGGACTTGTATGTGTCTCCAAAAAATATTGCAGAGTACTGAATGTCGTTGAGTCGTGGTCTGCTGCGTCTTGCTGCTCTGCGGTCCATCCCTATCCGCCGGAACTCTACTCTGCCTCAGAATGACATTGCTGCACTCAGTTCTACTCTTGTCTCCCGTCTCACCTCCAACGCTCCCCTCAAATCCATCCACACTGACTACCCGGCTCTCGTCTCGCGTCTCCAACAACTCCCCTCCACCTCCAACAGCTCACCCCCGCCCTCTCTCTCTCGTGACGACCTTCTTGCCCTCTTAGATGTCCTCGCAACCTCGGGTCGCCCTGCTGACCTACAACGCGTCGAGGAAATCCTCCTACACATGCCCACCGTCTTTGGCGTACAGGTCACTATCGACATACACACCGCTATCCTTCGCGGTCTCATTAAAAACGCCAACTACAATACCATTCACCGCTGGCTCCTTAGCATGCCCTCGCGTCCCACTCCATTCACCCCCTCCATCCACCAGTTCCACATGGCCCTCGACGCATTCCAAGTCCTCGCACCCGTAAAGTTCATTCGCCATGTCATACGCACTATGCGTCAGACCGGTTGCAAACCCACCACCGACACCTTCGCCTACCTCATCCGCGCCCGCTGGGACGCCGCAGATCAGGAGAAAAAAGTCCCCTACCCTGTCATCTTCTCTACCGTTCTCGCCGACATGAAGGTAGAAAATCTACCGTACGACCCCTCCTTTGAAGCCCTCATCGTCGACTCGTACACAGACCGTCAATTTCCTAAATGGGCTGCAGTCATCAAGTCTGAATACCAAAACCTCTTCCCTGACCAAAATTCACCCGAAAAGCAGAGCATCTTTGACATCAAAGCGAAACTCGCCCGCATTGCAGAGTCCGATGGCATCCAGGGCGCCATCAATCATTTCCTTACCGTGCTCGAGCCAAAGGGTTCTGAGCGAACCCCCGAAATGGCGCGTGTAATGTTGCGCTCCTCCAAGTCCCTCAACGATCTACGCACACTCCAGCAGTCCCTTGACATACCACTCACCGTCGACCTCTTCTCCGTATTGATCAACAACAATATCAGGGCGGGGAACATTGCTGATGCTCTTGCCGTCTACGACGAGTCCAAAACAGCCGGAATGAAACCCGACGCGTCTTTGGTCCATCCCCTCATCAAAGGGCTTTGCTATACGTCCGATCCCCCTTCTGAGGAAGCCCTCGACAAGGCCCTCGAAATATATCACGACTTGGTTGCCGTCGCGCCCCCTTCCCCAGAGGTAAATGAGACTTATGACCAACACTCCGCTGGTCCCGATTTACGCATATATCAAACCTTGCTTCGCAACCTTGCCCTCTCCAGCAATCAAGAAAAGTACTTCCCTATCGCAAAGGAGCTACTGGACGTCATGGACACGTACGGCATTGCCAAAGGCGATAGCACCGCTGCCAGTGCCATCATCGTCCTCTACATGCGCCGTGCCCGAAACGTCGCCGAAGCCCTAGACGTCTACTACAGCTTCCGGTCCGCCCTCGACGAGCGCGGCTACGCGAGCGTCCTCGCCGCATTCTCCGAGCTCTCCTTCGACAACACCCTCCCCGTGCCCTCCCTCACCAGCTACTTCGACATCGTCAAAGACATGCGCCGCGCAGGTCTCGAAATCACCGTCGAAGTCTACACCATCCTCCTTAAGCAGCTCGCCCTCGTCCCCACCACGCACCGCACACACGCCTCCTCCGAGCTCATTGCCGAGCTCGTCGCGACCACGCGCCGCGTGCACGACTTCCTCACCCTCGACGCCGCCGTGGTCCCCGACGAGCAGGTGTGGAACCAGCTCATGGACACCTACCAGCGCCTAGGGTGCTTCGCCGACGCGCTGAGAGTCTGGGAAACGATGTACATCTCGGGCCGTTTCGACCATATCAGCGTGAGCATCATCTTCGACGCCTGTGCCTACGCGAGGTCATGGCAGTCTGCACGCAAGGTGTTCTCGCAGCTCCTCCGCGATCGCTTTTCGTTCAATTTACATAATTGGAATACTTGGGTGGAGTGCTTGTGTAGGCTGGGCCGCCTGAATGATGCGCTGAAGGTGGTGTGCGTTGAGATGGGCAAGAATGAGAACATCATCGCGCCGGAGGTTTCGACTATTACTATCCTGATCAAGTTTGCGCGGCGGGATCGTATTGAGGCTGATGTGCAGGAGCGGTTGAGGCGATATTTGCCAGAGTTGTGGGAGGCGTTACCGGCGCCCTTGAAAGTATTGCAACAGCAATGAACTAATGTACTTTATAATCTAATAACGCGTATATTGATTTCAAGAATGCGAGCTACAGAGTTGTCGGGCAAATTACAAGCGCATGGTTGAGCAAAGCGCAAAGGGCAGGGCGAGGCCGTCTAGGGGAATAGAAAGCCCACAATAGATAAGTTAAATACTCAAAAAAAAAATACAAGCGCGTGGTTGAGCAAGGCGCAAGGCGCTGGGCGAAGGCCGTCTAGGGGAATAGAAAGTCCATGGTAATGCTCCCAAAAAAACCCAGAAAGAAAAGAAATCTATGCAGAAGCCAGTTCTTCTACTGAAGGGCAATCACACTAAAGGCATAGATTAACACTTGAATTTGGTAAACGTTGAAAAGCAAAACTCACAACAAGATTCATATCTCCGTAAGCTAGAGTAGAGGTCAATGAGTGATTATTACCACAAAAAGAAAATATCATACCATCATCAACTCGGGAGACAGTTGGCCAGAACTTCTTCTCCTTAAGCCAGGGCAAGGGATAAACCGCCGTTTCACGAGAGTAAGGTCTGCACGAATGGGTCATTAGAAATGAACTACTTGGTTGAATCGTAACAATATACCGATTCCATTCATCCGAAGCAACTACAGCCATAGTATGAGGGGCATTGACCAAGACGTTGTTATCCCTTGGTTGTTTTCCCGTCACAACGTCTTCAGCTTCCTTACGGATCTGAATCATCGCGTCACAGAACCTATGAACAAGTCAGTCGGCGGCGCGTCCTGATTAAACCGTTTTTAGAAATTACCTGTCGAGCTCCTCGAGCGTCTCCGACTCCGTGGGCTCAATCAACATGCAAGTGGAAATGGGCCAGGAGCAGGTGGGAGGGTGGAACCCGTAATCCTATGGGCAGTTGAGCATAGGACAAAAAAAGAGGGGGAAGTACTCTAACACACCTGAAGACGCTTAGCAAAATCGGGGACCTTCAACCCAGCAGATTTTGTAAATTCCGCTAGATCAATCAGCAGTTCATGTGCAACACGGCCATTCTCGTTCGTGTATCGTACACTGTAGTGACCAGAAAGACGGCTGGCCATGTAGTTCGCATTCAGAAGAGCCATCTTTGAAGATTCGCCGAGTCCCTTCCCGCCCAACATTTTGACATACGCCCAGGAAATGAGCGCAATTGAAGCACTGCCGAATGGTGCTGCTGATGTAGCATCGATAGCTTCAGAGCTCTCTGCAGGTCGCATATGATGGCCGGGAAGAAAAGGAGCAAGATGTTCAGCCACGCAAATAGGACCGACGCCTGGTCCGCCTCCTCCGTGTGGGCTAATGAATGACCGGACAGTTCAGCAACGTAACTTTGACAGCAAGAATTTGGGTTTACATGGCGAAAGTCTTGTGGAGGTTCAGGTGACAAACGTCTCCTCCGCACGTCGCAGGATTGGTGACTCCGATTTGGGCATTGAGGTTGGCGCCTACTTAAGGTGTTAGTATTTTGTTTCGCAGACGTATGAACAAGATCCTCACCATCAAGATAAACTTGACCACCATTATCATGAATAATCTTGCAAGCCTGAAGGACACGGGTCAGAGGTTGGGTAATCCAAAGAAAAATAACCATGAGCTTACATCTTGCACGCCTGCCTCAAAAACTCCAAAAGTAGACGGGTACGTAATCTACGAAACCGTCAGTTGCAGCGCCGTTGATACCATTAGATGATGGGGGCACAGACCATAAATGCAGCCAAATTATCTTTATGAAGTTCAGCCTTGGCTTTCAGATCGACAAGATCCAGGTTTCCGTCAGCAAGAACTTTTACAGCCACAACCTTCAGGCCTGCCATTACAGCAGACTATACAATTTCTCAGAAATCGAATTGCAAGACAAAGTAGGATACTTACAGCTGGGTTAGTTCCGTGTGCGCTCAAAGGGATGAGACAAATGTTGCGATGCAACTCGTCTCGAGATTCGTGATAAGCACGAATGACAGAAAGGCCTGCGTACTCTCCAGCTGCACCAGAGTTGGGTTGGAGAGTAGCAGCATAGAAGCCGGTGATTTTACACAGATCTTGCTCCAATTCCTGGAAAATTGGCAGTCAGTCGCCCACTTCTTGTGCTATGTACATAAGTCAAGACCAACCCTGATAACAGTGTCATAGCCCTCTACTTGATCGCGAGGGGCAAACGGATGAACATTACTGAACTCCGGCCATGTGAGGGGTATCATACTGCTGGTGCTGTTCAGTTTCATCGTGCAACTTCCGAGAGAGATCATGCTGTGGACCAAGCTGAGATCCTTCGATGCCAAGTGGTTTATGTAACGCAACATCTCCGTTTCTGAATGATGCTTGTTGAATACAGGATGAGGAAGGTACTCCGAAGTACGTTGCAAATACGACGGAATGGCAGATTCTTGAGGCTGTTGGAGTTCGGCAAGAGTAAATTCGGAAGTAGACCCAACGGAGGATGCAAAAACGGTGATGAGGCGTAGTAAATCGTCCGGGTTTGCGCTCTCGTCAAAAGTAACACCGACATGATTGTCGTCGATCTGGCGTAGATTGATGTTGGCGGATAATGCTTTATTGTAAACAGTGTCGGGACCGGCTGAGGACGTGTCGATGGTGAGGGTGTCGAAAAATGACGCATTCTCCACACGGTAGCCGTAGGACTCTATGGCGTACTTGAACGCCTGGGTATAGCCGTGGACTTTACCCGCAATCCTGTGGATACCAGCTGCTCCGTGATACACTGCGTACATGGCTGCCATATTCGCGAGAAGAGCTTGAGCAGTGCAGATGTTACTTGTTGCCTTTTCCCGGCGAATGTGTTGTTCACGGGCTATATATTTCATGAGCTAATTCACAACGAGAGTTAATTGTGAACGAACTTTGGAGAGACAATCTGTAAGCTGGTTGCCCTGTGACATCGCGACTCCGACCAATGAGGCGTCCGGGCATCTTCCTCTTAAGCTTATTCGTGACGGCGAAAAACGCCGCATGAGGTCCACCGTATCCAGCAGGGACTCCAAAGCGCGCGGAGTTTCCGAGAACAATATCTGCACCCCACTCGCCTGGAGGTTTCAGCAGGGCCAGAGCTAAGAGATCTGTTGCAACCACCACCAATCCTCCGGCCGCATGGACTGTATCGGCGAGAGAGCTATAATCTTTGATTGAACCATTGATGTCGGGATACTGAACAAGAATACCACAAAGATCTGCCTTCAGTTCTTCATCATCCAATGCCTTAACAGCATCGCAAACGACGAGGTTGATGCCAAAACCTTTGGCTCGCAACCGTAGAACCGATATTGTTTGAGGTAGGACACCCGAATCGACGAGGAATGACCGCTTTTTCTGATTTGTCGAGACAAAGGACATGACCATGCCTTCTGCGGCAGCAGTGGCTTCGTCAAGCAATGACGCGTTGGCAATATCCATTGACGTAAGTGACATAACCATTGTTTGAAAATTGACAAGAGACTCAAGACGCCCTTTGAAATTTTTATCAGTCAGCTGGTTGAAGAGCAAAGGGGACACAATCATATAGTAATACCTTGTGCAATTTCGGGTTGATAGGGAGTGTATGGAGTGTACCAGGCAGGGTTTTCCATCACCTAGATAGATTGACTTAAATTACTTTTGTAAATAAAAAGGATTGAAATTTTGAGAACATACGTTGCGAATAATGACCGGGGGTACCACTGCAGTATGGTATCCCATTCCTATGTAGCTTTTGAAGGGTTTATTTCGATTTGCCAATTCTTTCGCCCTTGCATGTAACTCTGTCTCGCTTAGAGCCGGGATAGAGGTGTTGTCAACAGAGGTGGCAGGAATGCGGATCTTGGGTGGCACGGTAGCGTCGATGAAGGCTTCCATCGACTTATATCCCAACTTTGTGAGCATGAGCGAGGCCTCTTCATCGTCGGGACCGATATGGCGTTCTGAAAAAGTATCAATCGGTGAAAAGAGTGAAGTCTGGGGATGAATAGAGGCCAATCCTCGAGTGAGACGAGCACGCGTTGGAAGAGCCCGCAAGGCATAGCGCAAGGCTAAGGCCATGATAGATGAAAAGGAGACTCAGGGAAAGCGGAATGAAAGGGTAAAGGGGCGGAACTCGCGAGATCTTGTACCACACTCATTCACCGAGTCAAGAGTTTGTAGTGTGTTTGATGAGCGATAAGGACTTGTTATAGAACGGAGCTCTTTGGATGGGCTTGCTGTACTAAAAACGAAAGGAGTAAAATAATGATTGAGCATGCCTTGAGCGTCCAATATGTCGAGAACAGAGGGCGACAATCAACGAGCGCTAGTTACTGCCTCGCCGAGACAAAAAGTTTTTCTGATGACATCATCACGATTATGGCATCAGGGCCAGTCCATCAGAGCATCCAAATCGCACGAAGCCCAGAACATCGTCGGAACGGACCCTGCGGAATTCCGCAACGATTCCGATAATTCCGTCAGCTCCGCTGCAGCACGAGCACTTGAATTGACAACTCACGGAACTTGAAATTCACGTAAACTTTTAGTCGTATACAATCCATCCACTTCAATTTCTCTCGCAACAATAGCCATTGCTGTCTTTGCGGTCCGCGCACCTGCCTCATTGACTTTACTCCCGTAAAAGTCTACAATTTCTATGATCGACACCAGAGCTTCTGCTGATCTCTTAGTCCAGGCCGCTTGGCGCAAGTCTAGTTGTGGCGCGATTGTCAAGGTCTCTAAAAGTGTCACCTGATTATTCACAGTTGCTGCGGACCGAACAAGTTCGTACTATATTGAGATTAATCAACCATTTTCCAAACGAAACTCGAACGATGCCTACAATAAACTCGTGGAGAGCACCAGGGGAAGGAAGATAGCTTTCCGATTTCGTTAATGAGAGTTCCAAGAGAATCACGGTCTTATCAAAGGCAACCTCAGACGTAGAACTTGGCGGGAAAATCTCAAACACACCTCACGCACGATCCGTTCCACTCCACCAGTGCTATCTAGACTTTCGATTTTAGTGGTGAGAAAGTTCAGCAACCCGAGGAGAGCGACCCATAATTCCTTCCAGTAGTATTCTAGAGAAATTAGCCAATGATGAACGCTTGGCTGGACAATGTAATACTATCACATACCTAGGCGCAGATGATTGTTTTGGAGGTACCACACCACGCGATAGCACACATGGATACAGTTGCTTAGAAATACTGGCATTAGTATCAAGGAAAGCCACATCAAATTAGCCTCTTCTCACATAAAACAGTACACCTCTAGTCGTTTGTGAAGGTTGTGACGAAACCAAAGTACACAACAATCCAGCAATGTGCAAAGGGGTGGCCTTTTGGGTTGCGGGATTGGTAAATGTGGCAACCTCTGTTCAAACGATCGGAGTCAATCTTCAAAATACGATTTAAGGCTGACGGTCGTTACCTGACGACAAATGGGCACAATTGCTTCACCAGGCTGAGTCAAGGCTGTCATAACGTCGTCGCTTTCGACTAGCGCGAGAAGAATATGAAGTGAGAGGTTGGCATACGAGAGGGACCGTGAAGAGAAGGTCGAAGACGCGTGAGTCAAGATGTACGACGACAATGTCAAAATGGTGTATGATAACAGGGATGGTTGCCCGGCTGCATTTATATCTGAAGGGGTGCATTCCACCATGACAGAGGGAAATAGACGGTTTGCGTGCAGTAATTCGAAGACTGGAAGTAGAAAGACAGCTTCTTTGGCTGGCCTAAAATGATGCGAATAATCAGTCAGTAGATAAGTGAATTGCATTCCAAGACGGACGAACTGGTTTTTGAACGCTTCACGAGGAGTTTCTGGAGTTGTGATTGACAGCAGTGCTCGATCGGGGCGCAAAGAGGCAAACATAGAACCAAGTGCAGTAGCTAATGGCGACTTCTTGACAGAATCATCAGAGATGTCCTGATAACTTCTGAAAATATAATGAGACAAGCCTTCTTTTGAAACGCAGAGGAATTTTGGGTATATAACATACATACCTGATAGAATTTGCGAATTGATGACTGGTTGCTGAGCAAATTTTGCGCATAAGTTCCGTATCTCGAGTAGTTCTGATACATTGCAAGTACGGGTTTAATCTTGCTGCATCTGACTTGTGGAAATTGGCAAGAATAGCAAGCAATAGAACAGCTTCGGATACAGATTGACCATTGTCACACGTTTTGATGAACTAGAATAGACATTCCATGTAGACTCACGACTTGTGAGAAAGAACGCTGCTTACTGTTGTTATCGCAGGAAACAAGTCGCGACGAAGGAAGTATGCGCCTGGGCTAAGCTGACCGATGGCACACATGTATATTAGTGCGACTTGCACGCCTTGATGGCGGATGCTGGCTAAAGTCACTTCGATTAGGTATGTGGAATCAGCAGGAATAGACCGAGGGGGCTACCGGTAGCGGATTCGTCGCCAATTATATCGTTGACCAAAGCGGTGAATGTCTAGATGAGTATTAAATAAGTGACATCTTCTCAGTCGCGAGCCTACCATGAAAACATCATCGCTCTGCCCCACGCCTCCCCCAAGGATCTCCATTACCTCCCATCCAGTGAAATTCTTCCTCAAAATACATCGTATTATGATTGACAGTGATTGCAAAGCGTGAGCCTTCCCGATGTCGTCTGTATGAGCACTGCGTGCGTGCACCAAGCATCCCCGAAACAAGGTATTCAACAGAGGCTTTATAAGTACTAGCATCTCAGAAGTGTATCTAACGCAAAGGAAATCAACACAATAACGTACCTTGTGTCGTCCGAGGCAACTATCCTTGGAAAGATTATCAAGTTCGCTCCGTAGATATTCATCTTTTACATCTAAATTGAAGAGATTGGAGAAGAACTGGCCAGAGTCTTCGTGCGGGGAAATCTGATGCGGGGTGAGGCCTTCGAAGAGTTTCGTATAGATTGCGATGAATTTAGAGGTGACCTGGAAAGAAAGGCGGCCAGAGCTCATCGAAGAGGGAAACGAGGTTCCGATATCAGCGCCAGCGAGCAGGCCCGAGTCTCTCATTCAAATTATATTCGGTACTTAGCGCTGCGCATGCACAAACACCAAACCAAATTCCCAACGAAATTGGTAACACACTTGTGATAGAAAAAATACAGTGCTGCTACGGCAAACGATGATTCGCTTTAAGTACGCCTCGAAATGCGAAAAGTTGAAATCAACAGGTATTTGTGCCAGCATCAATCATTTCAACTATCCAACCCATCAGTGCTTCATCCCGAATACGCACCCCTTCAATAAGCCTTTGTATATTGGCAAATGCCTTTCTCCCTCGTCGTTCTCCCTCCCTCTCACTTTCCCCGATCTTGTTATCCGCATCTAGTTCTTGATCTTCTTGGTCCTCAACAATACCAGGGAAACCGAAGTGGTCAGCATCCACTCGAGGAGCAACATCTGCCGAAGCAAAGGATGTCCGAAACAGTATGCGAAGGCACAGCAACGCCGTGAGGGCTATAGAAGGAGGGTCAATAAGCGGCCTCGCAAATGAAATGGTGGTGTTATGGGGCGGGGGCGGGGGTCTAGTAGTGGGGTTTTCTATTGGGAATGGTGAATCACTAGAAGGCAGCGTGATCGTATCGCTTTGGGAGGGGTGCTTTGCGATCTGCTGAGAGCTGGAGAGATGGGTCAAGATATGGGAACGGAGACTAGGCCTCGACATTGCAGTCCTATGACACGTCGACCAGAGGCACGGTGATTCAGGTGTCTCGATTGTCACCAAGTGCCCCAAAAGATGTTCGTAAAGTTCCCCTGGGGCGGAGAAAGATGTAGCAGAGCACGCCGACCGGTCCCATTGGCATTTGAAGCGCTCGTTAACAATAGAGTCTTTCCGTCTATCAACTCCTCGTACAATGAACCTTTGGACAGGACCCTGGAGAACCATAGCTTGTGCTTCTGGGAAGACGGAGTTGACGTTTTTGATAACGTCTGAGGCAACGAGAAGTGGATATTGCTCAGCATACGGCGAGAAGATGTCTTTGTAAAGATTCCAAAAGTCAACTTGCGTGACTTCGCTATCCGGTTTCGCGACAAATATTAGTTTCATCCTGATCATGGGAAGCTGTTAATGCTCAGGCCTTGGGAGAAATCGGGAAACATACGGACCAATCATAACATCTCTGAGGCTCAGGTTTTGCCAATAAATCATCCAACTCTTCCTTGGTTAATGTGTGTTCTCTGGTCAATACAGTCGTGGATGGCACTGTGTGAACTGTCCCAGACAGATCGTGAACAATTTTTTCCTCTAGCGTCCCTTGCTCATCAAGGAGAAGAGTGACAAGTATTTTCAGGACAGCAGGCATATCTGGGCGGAGTAGAAAGGCTTTGGCCATGGACAAGTGCGATATGTATACATATAGAAAATTCAAGCAAGCGTCGACAAGAGGTTTATCCACAAAGAGGGGCAGGTATCTGATTGATGCGACTACTGCTGGGGAATCCGCAATGATGTTTGGAGTGTTGACGGGATTGGAGAGGGTGATAGTAAGTGCTGTAAAAGCTGCGATGATCATCGAACGATTCGCGGAATGCGAGAGAATCTTGTGTAGAGGCTGTATGGGGTTCCAAGGGGCTGGGGTCGTGGGGTGGATGATGATTTTTGCGGCAACAACGTGGTATAGGTCGATGATATTGAGGACAAACTCCGAATCCTCATCCCTATCGTGTTGCAGAGTACTCAGCCCATTTAGTATAAGTGGTAGAGTATGTGAGTGGTTGGCAAGATCCATCACGTTCGGCTCGTACAATGCAGTATTGCGCAAAACGAACAGTGATTCCAATGCATATCGACGTTTGCGAGATAAATCAGGAGGTGGCGAGAAGAGAAAATGTTCGTCTGTTGAGTATTTGTATCCTTCTGTGATGTACCATTCAGGCCAGTCGAATAACCCATCGATGAGACCCGGAATATTTGATAATAAGAACGTCTCGTTATGGCATAGACGCAACAATCGGTCCAAAGCCCAACCGACTTCGGAAAGTATTCCAGACCGAAGTGATAATGACATCCTATTACTAGGAACTGATTCGGTATACCAACCTATACATCTCTTCGTTAGTCAATCATAACAAACGTAGGCCTCGTGCCGGAGTAATGGAACCCATTGCAACTCACGTTCATAATCATCCCTGACGTCCGCCGCAGGTCGAGCTTGCTGTGGTTGGGGCACAAAACCACTACGGTAGTACGCATTTTGTGGGAGACGCATGGTGCTCATCTGGGCTGTTTCCATGACTCATTCAAGGGTTTCAGCAAGAAATCGCGTATGCCGAACGATGGCGGCGCTGGTAAGGAAGGATTGACAGTCACGCGTTTGTCACGCGGGAACTCTCAGACTACTACATTTTAAAATAATTGAAGAGTCTTAATTTACGTGGTCCAGTCTAGAATCTATTGCACGTATTAAGGTATATATGGAAGAACGATATCTCGACTCAGGTATCATCTCCACCCTCAGCCTCCCCGCCCTTCCATAAAGTGTACATTTTTCTACGACTTGAATCACGGGTCTCTGGCCGACTCGCGACCTCGAACACTGACCTCAACAACTTTTTTCTCAACAAGGGGCCATCCATTCTACCCTCCGTTTTAGGATACTCATAACAAGAGTTGGATACCAGATGAGAGTACGAGTCGGAATAACTCGTTGACATTGAAAGACGGACGCGCTTTGACGCGGGCTGCTCTTCGTCGTCCGAAGGAGATGAGAGGGCGGATAATAGAGGGTCAAGTAACGCAAATTGTATGCGTTTGTAGGTTACCCCTACAGAAGTTTGTGCTGCGAGAGTCAGGAAAGGTGTAAGTAGAATATTCAAGGGGGCCGGTAAGGGATGGGATAATGGCGATGTTGAGACGATTCCGATAACTTTATTGAGCTCCTCGATGTATATATCGGCAAGATGGTACACCAAACCTGTCGGAACTTTGATATCAGAGGGGCTTGAGATAGAATCAGATAGTGTACATTGAAGTGATTCGTAGGCAACGCACTTCAGAGGTCCACGCGATAGAATACTGTTGTATTCGTCGATTGCCTTTTCGTCCCATTCAGCTCGTATCAAGAGACGGAACGATGCATTGACAAATCTCCTGACAAGCATATAGTATTTGTCCATCCTGATAAGTGAATAAGTGACAAGCTGAGGAATAGGATGTTGCAAAGCACCGTAGGCGATCGATGCCATTCCACTCCCGGACAATCATTTCCCAGAAACCACGCAAAAACGCGAGAGCAGAAGAGGTTTGAGATATGCTCAATACCAGATCGGCCAGTTCGGTGGCAAGTGCTTGTTGGACTAAAGGTTTGTCTGACATCCAGAAGCCGTAGAAAATGCCTTTCCACAACTTGTCCATGTCTGGCTTTGAAATGACATCTGTGGACTCGGAAAGGAAGACCGAGAGATTTTTAATTGCCTTGTCACGGATCTTCTTTTCTTTGGAAATGTCAGCAAATAAATACAGTGTCACAGTGAACCACTTGCCGGTGGAAGCCAAGTATTTACCCAACGGCGGCGCAGTCATGACGGAAGATGACTTTTTTTTTCCTTTCAAGGTCCGACTAGTTCTATCTGCAATCAATTATGTAAATCAATCATGTATTTAAATGACCTCATGGTCCAAACTAGATCCTTGTGCGTGCAGACCCTCCTTCAATGTCCAAGTCCCCAATTACTTGCCACGGTGTGTAAGATCGAACAATCAAGTTCTAAGACTACATCTTCATTAATCATTTTCAGTCCTCGATTCATCCACAGGAAAGCCTGCCCCAGGCATATTTATTCGCCTGCAGATCCTTGAGGTCTCCAAAAACGGTGGCCCAGATATCTTTCATCCTCTTGCCAAAGGGTGAGTTTTATTTCTCGCTGATGCCTTTCGCTTCATTCCTCTCAGTTTCACCAACTTGGATGGCCGCTGTCTTGACCTTCTGCCTCCCGTTGGCTCAGAAGAAGAGAGAATCGAGAAGACCGCTCTTCAAGCTGGTCAAACCTACAAGGTCGTTTTCAAGACAAAGGAATATTTTGATAAGACAGAACGTACTTCATTCTATCCTTGGGTCGAGGTGTGCCCATCACTTTTACATGTCTGGTGTATTGCTCACTAACACTGGCCTCCAAGATAACATTTACCATCACCAAACCCGAGGAACATTACCATATCCCGTTATTGATAAGCCCGTATTCTTTCACCACATACAGAGGCAGTTGAAGACGGATTACGCTTTATGATAGAGGAATCAATTGATTAGTCAAGTAGCGTATCCATATGCAGACTACAAAGATACCTGTAACCTCTATTGCGATCTACTCGGCAGGTTCGATGATGAAAAGGAAATGATGCATCAGAAATCGTAGGTTGAGGAGGTTATAGCAGATGGATGTGTATATGTATATGTACAGAGGTAAGTGTATGAGAAATAGTCAAAGTACAGCAAGGGAACCGAACGGCAACATTATGACACACCAAGTCATCGCACGAGCACATTGTCATACTGGACGCCCTTGAAATTGCTACCCCGCATAGAATTCTTGACATTCTGCAAGAATTGGTCTCGGTTTCTGCTCATTTCCTGAGCAGCATCTATGATAATTTTACGGTCGGCGACGAGTGACTAAGGCAAATTAAAGCTGTAATCTCACCCTTGTTCAAAGGATCATCGGCGTTGGGCTCCAAGAATAGGTACTGCAGCCCAACCATGACTGAATTGAGATTAAGGACTGGCTTCCAGTCTTCACGGAGGATGTTAAGGCACACGTTTCCCTCAAGGTCGACATTGGGGTGGTAGATCTAAAGATGAGGGATAATATCAGGATAGATGAGTTTCAAGGTACGTTTTAAGCCTCACGGTTTGCGTGCATTTGACTTTAGGGGGGTCGTGTGGGTAGTTGGTGTTGATGGCAAAGGAGAAGACAAACGCGCCACCCTTGTACATGCCTATGAATTCGGGACATCTTATGATAGGACATTCACATCTATGAATAAGAAACTCACCTTCGTCTGGTGTAATGGTAAGTGTGAAGTTGAGCAAATCAGCGGGATCCGGGAAATTGGTCTTCATCGTCGACGGAAGATCCAGCTCAGTCAAGTCTAGAGTTCCACAGTGGGGAAAAGTCCAAGTATCCTTAGCACTCAAAGCACCTTAGGAATACACAAAACGTGTTTACCTTTCTGCACTCGAATTTGGGCCGCACTGGTCTTCGGCTTCTTCTTTGCCGCTGCATCCTCACTCTTCTTCATACTCCAGATCTGATAAAACACCAACAGTCAGAAAGTTATGTCATGTTTTAGCTATATGCATCGAACTTTGATCATGGTAGTGGGTTCGTAACGGTGATGTGAGAAGTGAGGTGGTGGTGGTGGTCAAGACTAGTAAATATTCTGTGACAGATCATTCCGACTCATCGCTTCAGTGGCGGTGCCAATCTGTGCACGCTAAGTGCACGATGCCACCTAAATGTAGTTCCAATTGCCTGATCCTCAAGTATTACCCCCATGGCTATTCAGCAGGATCTTTCTAAGAACCTTCCGGTAATTGACCTCGATATATTCCGAACTGAACCTCGCGATTCTGAGCAAGTTATCAATGAGTGCAGGAAGGTATGGTTTTCCAATCGCATCGCTATTATCATCAGCTAATATCGCACCACACTAAAGGCCGCTGACGCTCTTATCACCTATGGGGCTCTCGTACTTCATGACTCCCGTGTATCAGAAGCAGACAACTCCACTTTTCTTGATCTCCTCGAGGACTATTTCGCACAACCTATTGAGACACTGAAGAAAGACGAACGGCCCGAGCTGTTCTACCAGATTGGCGTCACTCTCGAGAACACTGAAAAGCCCAAATGTGCTGTTGATGAGCCTTGTCTTCGTATCATTGCCAAGCTGGATCCTGCAGAAAGGCCTCTAGATATCACAGCTCACGCGCCAGATCCGAAATGCAGGTTCTTCTGGAGGATGGCCGAGAAAGCTCCATACGAGACCCAGTTTCCTGGTTTAAATGCTGCCAATGTCGTCCCTGAGGGACTCCGCACTCGATGGACGCCGATCATGGAGCAGTGGGGAATTTCCATGAAGAACGCGTATGTGGCTGGTTTACAATTTATAACGCTCTGATTTATTTTTACCAGCATTGCGGGACTTGCTGAGATGACTGCTGTAGGCTTGGGCCTGCCTGCTGAAACATTTATAAACGCAGGAAGATACGGGTATTGACTCCATTCCCAGCATAAAATACATCTGTCTGAACCAGTTCATTCTCAGTCCTCACCTTCTAGCGCCCACCGCATCAGACCTCGTCAAATATGGAGAGACGAACACTATCCTTGCAGGGTTTCACTCCGATCTCAACTTCTTGACTATACATGGTCGCTCGCGTTACCCTGGCCTACATATCTGGGCTAGGAACACTGGCAAACGAATTTCAGTCAAGATTCCCCAGGGCAGTTATCTTCTTGTGCAAGCAGGAAAACAGCTAGAACATATCACCGGTGGACTCATCAAGGCCGGTTTTCACGAAGTTGTTGTGAATGAAAATACGGTGTCAGTAAGTGGCTCATTGCTTTGCACTCAAGGAAATTATCATGGATGACTTCTTAGACTATTGAAGCACGTAGAGTTCAATTTCCAAATCGCCCTTTAATCCGCATATCCTCCACATTTTTTTGGCATCTCAACTCTGACTTTGATCTTGCACCCATTGAAGAGCTTTCGGCGCGTGCACAGATAATCCATGAGGAACGAACTCGCTCCGGCCAAGAAGAAGAACTTAGCGCGTACGAACCGATGAAAGTTGGTCACCACGTTCAGAAGTAAGTATTTATCGCACATCACTCTCTCAATGGGCATAGTTCTGAAGAGAAAAACAGTGAATTAAAGCACATTGCTTTGATGGCATAGGAGTCCGGAACTACGTGTGCAAGAAACACTAGTAAAAGTTAAACACTTGATAGCAACATATGGGGCAATTATCAAGATGTTGTGCGCAAACGCTCTACAATGAGTGCAGACATCACAATATCTTCAATATACTCATGTCCTTGGGGAGAAATCTCAAGACGAGTCATCTGGGCAGGTCGGCCGTGTTTTCTTGGCTGATAAGGGGGAATAAACCTGGCCAGAACGTTGCCGATATTTTTATCCTTGGAAGAGAAACACTTGTTGGGAGAGTGAGTGATTTGGCTCTCTTAGTACTGGGCTTCCTACCGTAAGAACATTTTGCGCAGCGCTGTCGTCCCAATAAAGAAAAGCAGGCTTATCTGGGTCCGGCGACTTCCACGTCCAACTCTACATCCTGAATAAGTTTCCCTTTGTGGCTGGCAATTTATGATATAATTACGGACCAAACGAAATGGTTGATGACCTGCTTTGAGGACGTCACTCAACAGGTATTCATTTCCTCGCAAGCAAACGAGATTTGGCTTTTTGAAAGTTGTGAGGCCTATTCTGTCCTATACATTGTATCCTCGCTTTTGATCAATCCAACTGATGAACTCACTCAAAGTCGCCCACAAAATCCCCATCTTGAGAATTCCGCCTTATGGTCGTAATATATGAAGTCGGTGTAAAGAGGTTCATGGTCACCGATATAAAATACGATGGGCCCGCATCCGAGATATCGATCGGAGGCGCCAGTATCATACTATTTGGCGTTTCCGCCTGAGGCCAGAAGGTATAATTGATCGCGGTCAGTGGCTTGCGTGATGGCTTGTAACTAATCAGCAGATAGTGGTAAGCTAAATACAGAGCGAACCAGCCACGAAGTGCGCAACATACGCGGGAGGATATAGTGCAGAATTTGGCATGCCATATTGCAGGGTAGGATTTACCGAGGGCGCAAAGCTTCTCAGACTGGGTGAAGGGGTTGCTGCTCGCGCCTGCATTTCAAGTTTATCACTACGAAACGGCGTTTAGCTATAGACGCAAGGGGCAGCTTTAAGCAAGCCGCATCACATATTTCAGCTCACCTGGGCGATGGCACTATCATGGCTATGAAGGTCTCGAGATCCCGTCGAGGATATCAAGTGTCTCGTCGGTAGATTCTGATAGACTGGATTTTGGTGTGATGAGTCAACTGCCCCCCTCTTATTGAGTTCAGACTAGTACTTAATCAATCATCCACCCTGCATCCACCATGTTCGGCCATGAGGCGTTTGACTTTTGACGGGTCGAATGCAAATTATCTCCGCTCCTTTTGTCCATTCGAGCATCTGAGGAATAGTCTCCTTGGCTCTTCATTAGAGGCATGCATAGATAGAAAGATAAGTGCAAGTAAAAGATACAAATGGATATATAGATCTTGTCAACTATAAATTCACCGTTCCACGATGTTAGGTTAAAAAAGTAGTCTCTAGACTATAGTACTGAGCCACCGACGGTATAAGTAGTAGATTCCAACTTTTGCGACGTGGCACAGGGGGAAGAGTAACTAGTTGTAACATACATTGGGGAGCCCATTCCGTTGCAATGTTGAATGCACATCTGGTCCCAGATTTAGGAAATCACGGAAACAATTTGCGTCGACGACCGCAAGCGATTAGGGAGTCGGAGAAACACCAAACGCATTTAGCACACTCTGCAGTTTGACCGACATCTCGTCCCACTCAGCTTCTGCCTCTGACAGCGCAGTAATGGCACCTCCTGCGCCGACTGTCCATTCTTCCGTCCAGCGAGCATTCGCAGCTTTACGTTCACGAGGGGATGCATCGTACCTGAAGCAGCTGCGGATGGTGACAGACCAGTCGCCTCCTCCACCTACGCACCAATATCCAAAGACACCAGAATACAAATTCCGTTCTCCATCTTCGAGAGTCTGTAATATCTCGACACTGCGTTTCTTTGGTGCGCCAGTCATGCTTCCTGAAAGGGCGAATCAGATGGCTGCCTTTGTGCGGATTTCGTGAAACCATACGCACCGGGGGGTAAGCTTCGTCGTAAAACATCCCAACCAATTCTGGCTTCGCTCGCACTCGAGCTGGTCGTAGATTTCCCTTCTATGACACTGACAAGTTGCCAGACAGTTTCGTACTCTTCAACCAAACAGAACTGCTTGACCTGGACATTGTCACCAACTACGCCATGGAGATCATGGCGGATGAGATCAACTATCATCAAGTTTTCCGCGACCTCCTTGGTAGAACCAGCTAATAATTCCTCGGCGACAGCGCGAGTGATTCCTGGTGTCTTGCGTACAGTGCCCTTGATCGGCCGCAATTGGCATATTGAGTGTGGCGGCCTTGAGTATGATAAGAAACGTTCAGGGGATGATGACAAAAACGTGGTAGGATGAAGGCGAAGAAAGGCCGAATGAGGCGCTGGGTTTTTTCGTCGGAGCATCTTGTAGCGCTCCCATGCAGTCGGGCTTACAGAGGAGCAGTCCGGCATGGAAATGCGAGTTTTGGCTGTTAGGCAAAGCTCGTAGGAGTCGCCTGCGTACAACCTGTC
This sequence comes from Tephrocybe sp. 10521TJB, assembly GCA_018221635.1. Taxonomy (NCBI): domain Eukaryota; kingdom Fungi; phylum Basidiomycota; class Agaricomycetes; order Agaricales; family Lyophyllaceae; genus Tephrocybe; species Tephrocybe sp. 10521TJB. Next base: position 30,152 of record JABAJS010007641.1, read on the forward strand.
TTTGGCCTGATGGATACGTGCAATGTAGCGAGCCCTATCGGGGAATTCGATGATGGGCGACGGAACTGGCTTGGATGGCGTCGGAGCCGGGGTGTGCAAAGGAGACTTGATCAGTTGGGAACTAGTTTCCAAGATCCATTGCTCGTCCCCAGGCAAAAGGGACTGGACGTAAGCTTTACCAGTAATTGAGTCCAGGACGACGCTTCGCTCCACAAAAACAAGGTTGACATCTGGGTGACGATTGGGTAGATTCACGTCGGGTTTCAGGGGGATGTGCAATGAATGTACGCCAAGCTCATAGCTAAGTTGCCCCACGAGACCACCCCAAAAAGGGATGTCGGGGCATCCCTTTGCCTTGTGAGCACCCATGAAAGCGTCAAGCCATGACCAAATATCGCCTGATCCTAACTCCTCTTGTTGCAGGGATTTCCCCTGCTTTAGTGACACGAAAGAGTCTTGCACGTTATGGATGATTTGGAGAGAAGTGGGTAGTAAGGAGGCCACGATAGAATAGCGGCCAGGTTTGGCTGCGGAGTCCAACATCACGAAGGGTGAATCATCGTCCATGGCACCGAAGAATTCTGCGACAGTAGTTGCAGCGAGACCAGGTACATCTACGATATTCGTGACGACGGCCGTGACGTCTGTTACGGAAGGGGTGGGGCAAGTCATACGAGAAACAATGCTAGGCCATGGATTCCCAAAGATCTGTTTGCTAGAAGCATCCCACGGACGAACAACTCTTTCAGTTCTGACGTTCCAATCTTGTGCAAGTTGCCAGAAATTTTCGAGGACGTTTGCTCCGCGTCGCTCAGTGCAAACTGACTCCGGGTGGTACTGGACTGCCCAAAAAGGACGTACCCTATGTCTGACAGCCATCAAGACATGCCCATTTTCCTCCCCGTCATGCGCCCAGGCTATCTCCTCCAATTCTCCATCCCTAACGAGCGAAACGTGAAGTGAATGATATCTGACAGCGCCAAAAGGGCTGACCCCTCTAAATAAATCCGTTCCTGTATGATGAATGGTAGAAATTTGGCCATGTTTCACAACTTTTAACCTTTGGAGATGTGCGCCGAACTCGATGCTGAGGCTTTGTAGACCCAAGCACACCCCAAAGATCGGGAGAAGATGTACATCATCAACCTTCCAGAGGTCTTTGACAACTCCAATGTCATACGGATCATCTGGCGAGCCAGGTCCTGGGCCAACAACAATGGCAGAAAAATACCCAAGGTATGGCAAAAGCTCTTGGATAGTCATATCGTCGTTTTTGATGATATAAATGATGCAGTTGGGGATAGATAGTCGGCATAATGAAGCAAGACTTGTTTTCTTGGGGTAAGAAAATGGGCAGTTGGATATCAAAACTCGACTCACTTGAAGGTGAACGAATCGTATGAATCAATGAACAGTAGCCTTGGTGGTTGGCGTGTCATTCTTGATGGGTGGACGGACCGCCAAAATTTTGTGTGACGGATCTAGAGACTGTTCTATAGAGTAAACCGAATGAAATCAGGCAAGACAGAGGGAGAAACTTACTGTTCTATAGAAAAGAGAGTTTTGAAGAGAGTTTTGAAGAGAGTTTGTCGCCAGATCGGGCGTGATGGAAATTTTGACTCGACATAAGCTCGGCGCGGAGCCCATGTCTTATTTAAATGGGACTAATCATGTGCAGCAGTGATAGATCGACGGTATTATCATTGAGGGTATAGAAGGTTATGAGAGATATAAAGTTGGTGGTATTCAATATTCCATACTGGAGGGGGTCAAACGAGTCTTTCTTGGCACCCGCCTTTTCGGCCATCATTTGCACATGAGGGCGGGCACGAGATTGAAACAATAGTAATCTACAATCATGGACAGTGTGTCGACATCGCAAGACCAGACCCAAGAGATATTCAGGCGTGTGCGTAATTCAATCGTAATCCGTAACAGAATTTGAGCCGACTGCTTCAACAGCTCAAAGCAGTATGCGTACCTCTGTTGGGCTCCTCCCTCCTCACCTCTACTTCAACCCCTGACGTATTCAAGTATCTGAGTCAACTTAACATCATCTTGCACGATTTCAAGGAGTCTGGATGTTCTTTGACGCCCAACCTCATTTCTTATACCTTCTTCCCACTCTCGACATTACTTCGCCGAAATAACGCGCCGGATATACCAGATTATATATTAGAGAAGGTTTTCAATGCCCTGGCTGTTCTCTGCGACGACTGGTGGTGGGAGTGCGATCCATCCATTTGGGAGCAAATCTTCATGTTCTGCGGAGCTATTATTTCTGGCATAGACGGGAAAGGGACAGGGAAAGGGAAAGTGCGTGACGACGAAACAAAAGAAGCGGCTGGGCGATGCCTATTTGTGCTGTTACGTGACCGAACGCAAGATCCAGTTAACTCGACAGCACATCCCAATAGTGTCGAAACGCGTTTGAAAACCTTCCAATCACTTGCCAGGAGTGTCAAATTCCTCCCCGTCCTCGGTCAAACTCTTGATTCACTTCTCATAACTGTGGATACACCTCATCTACCCCTGCAGCGAGTCTCTCTCTTACTATTATCTTTGATCATTGGTGTTTATGCGCCAGATGGTCTCGTTCCTTCCGTTCTTCCTGGTGTCGTCAGCCGGATGACCAGGACCGCTCTCGGTAACTCGACCAAGAAAGGATGGGCTAATGGCGAGAGCGTTGCTGGTGCCCTGGAAGTCATGCAGTACACAATCGTGCGTTCTCTTGCGAATGACATATGCATGAAAGAAGGCGCCATACATCCCGTCGTCGGCCTCGAAGAGCTCGCACAAACGTTGGACTCGGACGACCCTGTCCCAGAACCACAATCATTTTCAACATTGCGCACACCTTCCTGGCTCCGAGGAACATCCTCCCAGCTTTTGATAGCGCTTAATTCCCTTACACCTCTTGTATCTCATCCGACTCCATCCGCCCTTCTCGCTCTCTCAAAATTTGCTGCCACTATTGTGGATGCTACTTCTTTGACTCTGCCGGATATCCGGGTCCTGCTACTCCACTGGCTCCTTACCTTGACCAACTCTTATTTCCCTTCCGTCTCTACTGAGTCCCGGGGATCATTACTCTCCCTTCTCACAACTCCATCCCAGGTCCAGCTTCCCTTACAGCAGACTTTGCTGCGCACTACCCATGACAACTTGTTGGCATTACCGCGATTGCTTCCCATCCATGCTGATACAAAGGTCGAGCATGCCGCTGGGATTATTGAGGCTGTTTGTCGCCTCGTTTCGTCCTCAGAGGGAGCAGGAGCAGGATCCCGGTTCATCTCTAATGGAATAGGGAAGCTCTTGGGACCCACTGGAGGGATTGAAAAATGGGGTTGGAGTTTATTGTCTGTGTTAGAGCTGAGTGAACCTCCCGCCACTCTCTCCGCACCATCTTCTGCACAGTTAATGCTGGAGACCAGTGCAGACATGTCGCATTGGACAAGCTTCCCTGTAATTGGATTCCAAAACGTTTTCTCAAGCAGTACTCGGGATGCCTTGGAACGTATGTTCCGTGCCTTGGGTCGAACCAGTGGAGATGGTTGTTTGTATTCTGTGGAATGGTTCGCTAGTATCGGAAGGACTGGATCTGAGAGTAGGTCTGTCACAGCAATGTGGTGTGCATGCCGCCTTTTAGAAGGCGTTGGTGAAATTTCGCTGTCCCAAGAGAATGGAGACAAGACAATTCCCGCTCGGAGGAGTAAGCGTTTGACCAGCCTGGCCCGCACATTTGGGAGGAGCATCGCAGAGCTTTGGGACGAATTTGAACAGGAAAATCCAACTGGGACGACGACAGAGGATGATGATTTCAACGATAATACTCTTGTTCAGCATGTGAAGGGCATAGAAACCCTACATGAAAATCTGCGAATAACCCGCCCGACTCCAGCAAAACACATGAAAGTGACCCAACAACCAGTACTTCATAGAGCACTGTCACTACAAGCTATTGCCGTGTCGGCGGGGATCTTGCAAGCGCAATTCACGACATTACTATTGTACACGTTTTATCCAATCCTGCGATCTCTCGTCTCCCCTGATGCGTGTCTCGCTTCGACAGCCCTCGCGACGCTCAACTACGTCACTATCGTGACATCTTATGCGTCTCCAGCCAACCTTTTACTTTCTAATTTTGATTATGCTCTCGACGCAGTATCTCGTAGGCTTAGCCGGCGATGGCTCGATGTCGAGGCCACGAAGGTCTTGGCTTTAACTGTTCGTCTGGTGGGTAACGATATTGTGGAGCGTGCTGGAGACGTCGTCGAGGAGTGCTTTGATAGATTGGACGAGTTTCATGGATACAGTGTCGTCGTGGAAGGGCTTGTTCAAGTCCTCAGCGAATTGATCAAGGTCGTTCAGGAAGATAGGAAACTGGACCCGAACCCTGCCCAGGCCCCCAACGAGGCAGGCGAGAAATTAGTCTCCCCAATGGACGGCTTCTTCCATTGGCTACGTCATCGAGGTGATCATTTGGAAGAGGAAGTCAATACCACTGATTATGGACCGGCGCCCCGAGAGGCATGGGGAAAAGAAAAAGCACCTGAAGCTGAACATGAAGATTCTACTACCATGCATGAACCCGATCCAAATGCGGACCCTCCTCTGTCCGCAATTCAGACTCTCACAAAACAGATCGTGTCGCGCTCGTTGTATTTCCTGACACATGGATCTCCTGTCATCAGAGCTAGAATTCTCTCATTACTAAACTCATCTGTCCCCGTCCTCCCTGAATCCGCTCTACTCCCATCTATCCACTACGCGTGGCCTTTCATTCTGAATCGCCTCAGTGATCCAGAGTCACTCACTGTCGGATCCGCGGCCTCCTTAATCGAATCCCTTGCAACTCATTTTGGGAGCTTTATGTATCGAAAGATTTGGGACGACGTTTGGCCTAAATTTCGAATGCTGTTGAAAAACTTGGATGTCGCAGATGCTACGAACGCGCTTTCAAGGCGCGGCATTGGTGCCGTAGGAACTGAGTCGGCTTATACGCATTCTCATCGAACTTATCGGTCAGTGATCAATACTATGACGGCCGCCGCAAAAGCCGTGCATCTCCAAGAAACTTCGACATGGGAGCTCTTACTCGCGTTCCGACGATTCTTGCACCGAGAAGCGCATGAAGAGCTGCAGCAGTGTGCCCGAAATCTGTATTTGGCGATAGGCAAGAATGAGCCAGATGCAGTTTGGCTTGTACTCTCCTCTACCGCGGAGACTACGAATGTTGCAATGCAATTTTTAGCCATGCCACGATGGGATATCAAGAGCAATGCGGGTATCATACTGCAAGACCTGTAAAAACTGTATGATAGATACTATCAATATCAGTCTTGTCAATCAGCAGCAAGAACGGACTGATTATCATTTCAATTCCCTTGGTGGGTTGTATCGCCGAATCTCTACACTCGCTTCTTGGAAGAGTAAAGCAGACATCTCGTCCCTATGAAACATTAGGCGGCACGCGTGAGAAGTAACTCAGCACTGACACTTTATATGTTAGGTTATAAACGACGGTTTTGACTCCAGTCTGGATGATTTTGATTGTGCACCGAAGACACGGGCAGCTGAAGTACATGCGCATTTCTTCAGTCGCCACAAACAATAAGTGCATCCGCGGGTACGAACGTGTTGCAGTACAGAACGGCATTTGTCCCAACCCGCTCTCTGCCCGCCTCCAACAATGCATTTTCTTCAGCGTGTAAGCACACACACTCGACGGGCACATCTGGTATCAGGGTAGTTCCATTGCATGTTGCACACCCGCCTTCGTTGCAGTTCAGTAGTCCCCGAGGTGTCCCGTTGTACCTGCGAGAAGCAACGTTTGCCCAACGATACAACTCATCTAGGCAAAGCCGAGTTACCCGGTAGATACTACACGATTGTCCCTCACGAGGACTGCGCCGACACGGCGTTTCATGCAATTTGATCTTTGAGAGGCCAGAGAGGCCAGCGTCTGGACGAAATGATATGTCCGGTCAAGAATATTGAATGGAGAGCTTGAACGAACCATAAAGTAGGCATCCCATCCTGGTCGTAATCTCTCAGGTTCAAGTAGGTTTAGCTCCTCAAGATGATTGTGAAGGGCTGATACAGTTTCAAACGAGTTGAATATATGGACAGTTATTAGTTCTCGTAGGCTCATTAGACAGCCAGTCGTCGGATCTTCGAGCGATCCCGAATCGCTCGCATCGACGCCGAATACAATGCGGTCGTTGTCATGAGCAAACTTTTCAAGAGATTTCCTGGATCCATGTGAGTGATGGTTTTCTCGCTGGTAAAGAGACGCTCACTCTTCCGATCGCTTGAACCGAAGAGTCAACGGAGCGTCGACACTGATTAGCATAAAAAATGGACGTCTAGCGAAGAGATTGACTCGATCCCGGGTGCACAGGTCAGTTGTAATGAAGTTATGTTGCCAATTTTTTGTGACATAGTGGAGTAGTTCCGTTGCCGAAAGAAACACCAGAGCCTTGTCATCGACAATTGCTGTCGAGTGTGGCGTCAAGGGAGTTTTGTTTGCCTGTGAAGGCAAGAGGTTGGGTGTGGAGAGCCCCCCTATGGTTCTATGCGGACTTGGAGCTATATTAAGTTCTGATAGCTGGATGATAACGCAGTCAGATGAAGTCGTTGAGTATTGAGGGAGATCAAGTTACATGCAGTGGCCGATTGACGTAGACGGGCAGGAAGCCATGGACAGAAACATAGTAGTCACGGATTTGTGACTTTCCTGAGCAACGGGTGCCCACGACAGCAAGGAGCATGTTCTTGTTGTGCTCCTTGTTTCTTGGTAGAGAGTTCTCGAGGCACAGATCTCACAGATCTGAGATGTGACAATGTGATAATAACGAGGGCGACGAGTCTCGTCCACGTGAAGCGAAACTTGTGAGCCTCATGCCTCATGCTGCAATCTCGCCCCCGCCCGGGCGCGTCGTTCTCTGGAAGTTTCCGTATCCCCCTCAAGCACATGCCAATCGCGTCGTATAATCTCGGTATTACTACTGTACACTGAGCTCGCCTGGACCAACCAAGATAAACAAAAATTCTCAATGTGTTTGAGCCTGGCGACGACTCAAGGTCTCTCTATGCTCCTAATACCCTAATACTGCTCCTCTTTGGATGCGTGCATATTGAAAAGGTGTCACAGATGTCGGGCCTGTTCGATAAACGTCCAAACTGGGATCGTGATTTTGCTCCCACTCTTCCTTTGTCTTGTTCCGAACCAGAATCAAGATCCTCCAAGTCCCGAGTACAATGCAATAAAGATTGACGGCTGTCTCCTCGGCACTCGCCGTCGACTCATACAACTGGAAAAGAGAGGTGCCCTTACCTGAACTGCCATGGAACGTGGCACAGTATTCAGCTTACTTTTGCCTCAGTCTGTACCCTCCGGACATACCTGCGATTGTCCAAGTGTCAAAGAAAGCTCTACCACGAGAGCTGTACAAATATCGGCCACTTACCACGAATTTCGATCTGCGTCTCCTATCTGGTTGTGGCTTGCTCTCTCCGATTACCTACCTCCTCTCGCTTTTGTCCTTTGGTGTAGTCTATATCATACAAGCCTTCATAGCGAAGGTCAGTCCTCAGCATTCTTGAGTTGCGCTTGAGCTGAAGCAAACAGTTGTGGGTGCTTCTTTGGCCGTGTGGGCGCCAACATTGATTTGTGTAAACAAGCCGCTTTGGCGTCAAGATATAGATTTCTTCCAGTTCATTTGGGACTCCCCTGTATGGTCCCTTCACTCCATTGTATTCCAGATCTCCTGACGACCTTCTCGGCTTTAAAATAGCCCACCTCCTCCCTTACCTGGTCCCGAGAGAGCTACTGGATCCGACTTCGCCCACCTGTAATCATGTCTGCGGCCCATTCCAATCATCCACAGGTCTGTTCTTTATCCATAATATTGAAGGTCGAAATAAATTTAATTTTTGTTCAAGGCTCAACTGGCCACCTCAGGTCACAATCCTCTTGCAACCCACCCTGCTCGACCAACGCGCCGTCAATTCCTGCGTCAAAGGATTCAACAAATAGCAAGAGCCGCGATGGGGGACGGTCTTCCTCGTGTTCTTTCGCCCGAAGAGATCACTCGAATGCGCCACGAAACTCTTAGTCATATTGACCGTATCCATCTTTTGGAGGACGCGAAAATTGGGGCCGGGCCAAATGTTGATACACTCACCATCGACGATGCGCTTGTCCTAGCACGTTGTACTTATCACTATTTTTTCACTCGAATCTTCCGCGTCAATGAGCTCCCCCCCGAGATCGTCACTAATATATTTCGATATATCGTGTGGCCTGTTCCTAATCCGGACACAGGCATCCTTTGGCGCCTTTGGATCACATGGACGTGCAGGCGTTGGCGGGCAATTGCCATCGCTGATTTTACATTATGGAATGCCGTATGGTTTCGCGATCGTGCTCCTTTCAATCGGTCCTGGGCCTTTCTCGAACGAGCTGGCTCATCTCCGTTGGATTTACGGATCAGTAGTGAAGATGAAACACCCATTTCATTGGAAGACATGGATGGCATCCTGACTCGACTTCTCCCCAATTTTTATCGGATACGCATCCTCATATTCATTGGTTCAACTTGGGATCATGTCGCGCTTCTTCTTGGCAAGCTTCAATCCGTTGGGCTTGCCAATTCACCCATCACCATGGAACGCCTGGAAATCCATCGAATGGGACATATTGATTACAATACAATCGGTCTTCCGAAGCCCATAACACTGTTCAGCGGTGAGCCAGCACCGAGGCTCCATTATCTTTCCCTTAACGGAGTCCATATTGACTGGGACTCCCCCATAATGCACAACCTCACAACTATCGATGTCAGAAAGCTTCCTCTAGAGCTCTCCCCAACGATCACCCGTTTCCGAGAAATTCTTATCAATTGTCCTGCTCTCCGGAAGCTCTGTTTGGATGGAGCTGGCCCCCAGTTTGACCTTTACGACCCTCCGCCGCTCCCGATTGTCATGACCAACCTGAAGATACTCTGCATCTCGGATTACAGTGCTCAATACGCTCGACATGTCCTGTCCCAGTTTACTGCCCCTCATCTTGTCGATTTGACATTCATCAACTTGACCGGAGAGGATTACTCTCCTCTGTACGAGATCCTCGTTAATCGCTATCCCGAGATCAAGCTGCTGACGATGTATGCTGTGGACTCAGTTGTCAGAAGCAAGGCTATGGTCCAATGGCTTGCGTCATTGCCACAGTTGAAATATCTCCGTGTGGCAAACCTCCCGGAATCATTTTTCAAATTATTTCTCATCGACCCACGCAAGGTAATGTCTACATCTGAGGATCACTCGCCTCCGAAAGCAATTTTAGCACCCAAACTTGCTATCATTGAATCTCATCCGTCGGTCATTGGTCAACTCGTTGGGTTCGCGGCAGAGCGGTTGGCAATGGGAGCTCCATTGGAGCGAGTTTACATCACGCGCACCAATGAATCTTCGATCAACCAGCATTTCAGAGAAGCGTGTGCTGCGCTCATGAAGCTGACTTCCGTTTATTTCATGTCCAACGGCACCAGGACTCCGGAAGAAGACGCTATTCTGGCAGAGTAAATTTTCATGGACCATCAATGTACTTGAAAATCTTATGGATGGATACATACATGCATAGTAGTAATATTTTATAATTCACACAATAATTTGATTATATTAAAAGTCTGGACGTCTTTGATCGATGACCCATCCCTTGATCATCTTGCTCCAAGAAAACTCGGTTCATTATAAATTAGCCTTGACACCAACGGGTTAAAAAAAAGCGTATTTAAGCAAGGAGTAGTCACGCCTCAACAGGGACTGCTCCGTCTGCAATACTGGATACGAGTTTCATGATAGTCTGAGTCCCCCATTACTCATGTCGTCGGTTGATGAATCGATGAAAAGTTACTATATTCAGCCATTGGATCTGGGTGCGCTCATGATTATCCTTCCTGCCTTCTCCTCTCTTGGAATAACTATCAAATTGAACCGTCAGTTTCTGTTGTCTTTTCGAGCAGCGAGTTAAGCCAATTATGGACAAGCATTAAGACAGTAGTGTAGGAATATTAATCAATCAACCAAGAGACTTTTTCCTTTTCCTCCCATTGGCCAGTGCGACGGCTGGCGACGACAGGACATCTACAGTTACTGAACCTGCAGCAGGGGCGATGTGCCGAGAGGCACTTTTTTGTTTTGCGGGGATGCTGGGTGAAGCAGAGGATGGTGCCAGAGGACGACCATTGATGTTCTTCGACTTCGGCAGGGAACCGTTGTTTGGCAAGTTCGGTTGACCTATGGTCTCGTGAATCAAGGTATATATTATTGCATATGGGTGACGTACATTTGATGGCATGCTCCCTGAACAGTGTCACGAGCGAGCCCATCTCGTCTTGACCCACGTTACGTGTATGTCTTCCAACAACTAGCATGTCTGTAGGCTCTTCGTCCATATCTACGTCTTCATCGTCATGAGCAATCTGTGTGAGCAAGTCATCTGGGCGATTCCGCAAAAAACTGCCTATAAGATGGTCGTAAAAATGTTCGAAAGCCGGCATTAAATATGCAGGGGAATTGAAGGCATCGGTCGTCGCTCTGCTGAGTTTCGTGGAGCGCGAACTACTGATTGAAGAAGGCATAGTCGGAATCCCAATAAACGCAGATTTTCCAAAAATATCTTGGAATAATGTGCGTTTTTGTGCAACAGAACTGGAGGTGATTCCCGTTGCAGCAGAACCCTCCTTCTTCGCCTGCTTAGCGCCGTCACCCAGAAGGATTACACTCCAATTATCGGTAATGCCCACATACGAATGACTGGAGGATTTTGCCGGTATATATGGGATAACGCTCTGCAATTTGAAAGGAATCGAATGCACAGCGTGAGGAGCGGGTGACGTGGTATGGAAAATTAGGATTTGTGTTTTTTTGATTTCTTGGGCGGGCGAATCGTGGAACACAGCAAACGAATCCGTTTCCGGATGGGGAACCAGTCGTGTTATGGAGAGCAAACCTTCATAACTCCAGCGCACTTCACAAAGTTTGAGTTTTCAGATGGCAAGGTCCAATAGCCAAACTCACCGGATTGAGATACCAGGTCCCATAGATCCACACCATGCTCCCTCACTACTGCCAGATAGCGTCCTTCCTTACCAACGAAGTGGGCGGATTTGTTTGTTTGACCCTCCGGAATAACCAGGGTTTGGAAAAGATCATTGGTACTGGGATCATATAATGCGACACATGACCCAAAAACGATGGCCAGAAGGGATGCATCCTTTGACCATGTTGCCAAGAAGGGTACTTCAGAGCGGAACCCGAATGTGGAACGAGCGACCCAAAATTCTATCCAACGCGTTAACCAACTAAAGCGGGACCCGTGGAGGGACGTACCTTCCAAATCGCCTGATTTTTTCTTTACTGCCCGCAGCCCCCAAGTTTTGACAGTACCATCTTCACCAGTTGTAACCAAACAACTTTTCGTCATAGGACTGAAAGACAAGCATGTAACCTTATGAAGACCATGGGGACGATCTACCCTGGTGTTCAAAGTCCATCGGTTGTTCTTCGCATCCCACCGCCACAATTTAAGATATATCTCCTCCCGGAAACCTTCATCGGCTTGGCGAGCATCAATAGTGGCCAACCACTCCCCGGATAAAGTAACAGAGGTTTGCTCCACATGGGATGGGTTTACAGGTTTGTCGTCTCGTCGAGAGATTCTGTTTGAGGGGGACACCTCAAGTTCAGATATTAATTTTAGTGATGAAGGGGAAAACAACTGCAGGGACGATGGATGCGAAGATGGTAGAATCAGGGTCGAAGACAACGAATGAAAGGCCAAGGGTGTGAGTGCATGTCTATAAGTTGGTTCAAGGGCTGTCATAGGATCTGTGGATATATGAGAAGCGTACGTACACAACAAACAGAGAACGCACCGAGCTTGACCCTTGAATAACTTCTTGACACCTTAAGACTTCCTGAGCTGACGAATAGATAAGTTGCATCTGCAAGGCCCAGCAGATATTCTTCATCCCCTCTCCCGCTGTTTGATACCGAAACTGATAGTGTAGTAATCGGAGCGCCGATGCGGGGTACAAATTCTTTCTTCCCCGTGTGTAACTGCCAGATGACGAGCACGGCCTCTTCTCCCCCACTTAATAGGTAAGAACCATTACTAGTAAATGCAATCGACGAAACCGCGTGGGCATGCCAATGCAAGCTTGTTGTTTGCGTCTTTTTCTCCACTCCACGAGCAGCAACGAGCGGTGAATCATTGAGACAATACCATAAACGAATATTTCCCTTTTCATCGCCCGTAGCAAAATACTCTTCGGTCGGATGGAAGGACAGGCATGTTAAGCGTTCGGGAGAGACGTATTTTATGAATCCGGAGGTCAGGGAGGACGTCGCGGCAACATAAACTTTGTGGCCAGCGGTAGCTATAAGCCAATTTCCACTGGGAGATAGAGTGAGGCCAGTAGGATAACGAGTTTTTCCAATCGGCAATATCTTTGCGGACTTCGAAGACCCGTCCAACTGTTTGAGCGATACACGCAGTATAATGGCATTGTCATCTAATTTACGCGGTGGTTCAGCAATATCATCACAGCCATGCACAACCTCTCGACGTACCGAGTTTTGTTTTTGTGCTAGGTTTCATTGCCGCGACAAAGATTTCATCCCTCAAAGACTCATGGGCACAAATGTGTTGGATCGGCTGCGCTATCTCGATTGTTTGAAGAAGTACTGCTTCCACAAAATCCCATATAAGAAGACGTCCGTCCAAAGACCCAGTGATTAATTGCAAGCTATTGTGGGGGTTAAGTATGGCGCTCGTAAGTATATTAGAGGAGTTCGTGTTGCTTGTAGATCGTGGTGTGTTCAATGTCGAAACAACTTGGCCAGTTGCCACAGAGTAAATCTTGACCGACGCTCCGCTGAGTGAAAAGAAATAGCTGTCCCGAAATTTGTGATTAGACGACGTTCATAAAAAAAAAAGTTGGGGGTTCAACTGACTTTCCGTCCTTCGTGAATATCGGCGATACCTTGCTGACAGAGGGGTCGGCAAGACATGACCAGTCCCAATCCGTTTCCGATTCTATGGTATTCCAAGAGACGTCTGTGGTGATAGGTGCCTGAGACGAAAGGTTTTCCTTTCCTTTTCCCTTGTATGAAGCTTGTTTCTTGCCAGGCTTGACAGAATTTGGTGGTGGTACAGGAAGAGGAGCGTGGTGGGGCTGTCGCGATGTTGACGCCGCCATTTTGTTGTGGATCTCAATTCAGGATGAGCCTCGTCCGCCCAAAAAAAAGTGAACCAAACAACATAAAATAAAGTGGCGTCTGAAAATCGAAAATGCGTGTAGGGGTAAGTATATATAAGTACTAGTAACGACACAACTAGTTCGATGTCCTGTTTCATATTTTATAGCCAACAAGCACCCTCAGGGAACGGCAAGGGACCTCGAGTTGTCTGTCATCTTCAGACATGAACCGCCGAGCCTCCAGCAAACTCTCTCTAATTCGTTCCTCCTCAATGAGTTCCGCCTTCGATAGTGGTTCCCTGGCTGGGAATCGCCACCCAATACCCGTCAGAGAACACCAAAGGGATACGCGTGCCTGCATATCACTTGAAGAGATGTTCAACGTCACGGTTAGCACTAAATTTATTTATTTGTACGAACCTCCTGTACCGTTCAATCAGACGCTCAAATTTCTTGCGATTTTTGAGTTCCTCAAGTTCCTCGTCGTCGTCCCATCCGAAAGGAGTGAGCTCCTCTTTACGGTTGAGTATTCGATCTTTCAATTCTTCCCACATGGCCTCTTGACATGCCAAGACGGACTGATATGATCTATACAGATGCATCGCCAGCGACCGTTCGGATAATAATTCCAATTGCTCGAGTGGAAATAATGACTGTGGCAATGCAGCGATCTCGCTTTCAGTGAGAGACCCATCCAGGCGGAATCGTTTGAGTGGTTGTGGTGCCAAAGACTTGGAATAGTCTCCGTTATTTTGGCCCAACACGCTGGAAGTATCCGGAGTTTCATACGTAGATGACAATGACGCGGATATCGCTCTTGAACGTGCACTAAATAACGAAGGATTGTTGGAATCCTTCGTGGAGGTCGTTGACGCAGATAATGTTGATGAAAAGGATAAAGAGGACGGCCTGTTCAAGGGAACAGGGAACACAGTGGACGACCGTGGATCAAGAGTGTCACCATCCAGGCCGACTGAGTAGGATTTAACCATTGGCGGAGGCAGAGGTTGTGGAGGGGGCATTGGAGGCATTGGAAAATTTATCACAGGACCCAGAGTTACTTGTCGAAAGTAGGTCGTAAAATAACTGGGCAAAACAGCTGGAACAACTAAATACAAAGTCACTCAATTTGCAATTTACATCACTCTCACCTGTGGGTTTCATATTAATGAAGCGGTGCTCAAACACGGATTTATTGAGGGATTCCAGTAGCGCATGATCATGAGTTGGAAGTGCTTGTGAAGGTGTGGCTGGAGGCGATGGATAGCTACGCTGCGATCCATCGGGATAGTGCACAGAAGTATCCCTTCTGGCACGCATTCTGAGAGCAGCGGTAAACCACCGGGGAAGCAATGGAAACATTACATCTTCGTGAGTTCTATAAATTCAACGTCATCATCAGGTAACTTCTCAACATACCGTCCTCAATGATTTCAACAGAACCTCCTGGTCGCAGTACACGATTTACTTCCTTGTATAATATTAGCGATTGCTGAGTATCTTGGATGTGTCACTTACTTCGAAAAGGACCCCCCACTATGTCATGAAGTCAAGAGATATGACTTCAAAAAATGGAATAAACTCACTTTGTTCTCCGGGACACCTTTTGCAATGGCTTGTATATGTACATGATCAAATTCGTCGTCATCGAAAGGAAGTTTGGTCGTTAAACTAAGCCTTAAGCGTTATCGTTTGAGTGACTGGCTCTTAACATACAACGTACAAATTTCCGTGACGCCATTCTATACGGCGTCCAATTGAGTCATCAAGCATCCTAAGAGGGATTTGGACGTTGACTAGGTCAAAACCGACCTATGAGATCTAGTAAGATTTAAAAGCGAAAAAGAATCGTAGTTCTTGGACTGACGAATTCGCAGACAGGCCACTCCTTAGCAGCTTCCACTATCCATGTCCCTGTCTAAGGTGAAGAGGCAACTGATGAGTCCAGACGAAGAATGCTGGGCATGGATTCGCATACGCCGCAACCAAGGTCAAGGATTCGTTCTGGCGGTCCGTCATCAAAATTGACAAAGGAGACAGATCCTCGGAGGTGTTGAGCAAGCTTGTTATCCAATGATTCGCTGTAGTTACAAAGTGAAGTCAGGTTACAGGAAGCGGCTAAAAGAATCGTATCTCACATTTCCAAGATGTGTCTATCATAAGACAAAGGGTATGGTGCCTTCTCGCTGTCGTACGAATGGTGTCGGTGACTATGCTTGTAGTGAAACTGTCCCTCTTTGAGCCTGGGATGTCGGCGTCCGTCGAATGCGGGAGTAGGCGTGTTTGGACCAGTTGTTGATGGGGGCGGAGAGTCGAACAGATTCATTGCTCGTTCGTGGTCTGTACGAGAACCCTCAAGAGAATGCGCGTACAGGATGGTTGGTATGATACTTGTAAGCAGCGGGATGGCTTGGGTATATATCAGACCATGGTATTAGTTGATCATGATGTGAATGATGTTCGACACTTGCCAGACTTCTGACTGTCGCACAGTTGGATGATCAGGCATCAATGCATTAAGCACACGCTCGTCAGCCTCGTCACAAGACGCCTATAATATATATGCTCCACATTCGGATGTACAGAGTCAATAAAACGTAGTTCAAATACGCGTATGAGAAACTCTGCACGCGTGGCTAGATAATCCCATATAAAAAGAATATTTGTCACATGATACTCATATTTGTATTTGAATTTCAACAGCCTGAGAGTCTGCAGATTTGATGCCTCGTCGAAAGCCCACATCTACTCGTCAGAAAAAAGCGGATACCCAGCTCAAACGTGCTATAAAACGAGGCGATACTGTATCGCCTTCCGATCTACAAAAGATGATTCGCAAACCCAAGTACAAGCGTGGGCCCACTGGCAATCTTATAGGTTCTTCATTAGATCCTGTGAACGCTGCCGCTATACATGCAGCTCGCCGCCTCCAGTCAGCCTTTATTGCCCTTCCACCAAAGTTTCTGGAGGAGACGAAAATATTAGCCTCCGAACTTGCCTTGCATCGTCCCATCCCAAACTCGGCCATCATTTACACCCATGCTTCTCGGAATACAAGTCAGGAGCTGACCTGTCCACGTCGCCCTAAATGGAGATTTGACATGTCCAAGAAGGAGGTTGAGCATAACGAAGAGGGATTGTTCAAGAAGTGGCTAGATCAGATGGATGGACTTGTCCTCGATTGGCAGAATGACTCGGGTCAAGGGCACTCCTTGAGCTGCGCTGAAGAGAAAGCGTCCCCTGAGGACTTCATAATGAATGAACCCGATGCAATGCCTAGATCTCCTACGTACTTTGAGCGGAATTTGGAGGTGTGGCGCCAATTGTATGTATTTTTTCAAAATACAGCTTTTCAAAAAATTCATTTTGGCTGCCCTCAGATGGCGCGTAACCGAAATATCGCAAATCCTTCTTGTACTCCTTGACTCTCGCTGCCCTCTTCTGCACTTTCCGCCGTCTCTCGCTGCTTATCTTTCGGATCGCAAGGTCATTCTTGTTCTCACGAAAATCGACATATGTGGACCAGAACGGGCGTCTGCTTGGGAACACTACTTTCGCAAGAAATATCCCTATCTTCCCGTAGTACAGGTTGAATCGTACGCTGTGAAGGAAGAAGGAGCTGGACACCAAGGGAGAACTCAGTATGAGCCTCGTCTTCCGCTTGGCTTCAAGGAGAGGCTGGTAAAAACAATTCACGATATGCATGCTGAAATGCTTCTGCCCCCAGAGAAAGTAAAGAGTAACCCCAAATCGCTCAGCACATGGAAGCCTGACGTGAAGGCACATATCGACTGGGAGGATGTTCTAAGAACATCTGATTCTCGAGTGGGAAGTGTTGTCGGTGTATCAGCAGTGACTCGAATGACAGAGGAATATGTATACGATCAGAAAGACAAGGAACCTGAGTTTCTCACCATTGGTCTAATTGGTGAGACAGGCGACTGCCCGTTTGTAGGAGATTTATCGTCCTTTCAGGTCAACCTAATGTTGGGAAATCTTCGCTTTTGAATGCTTTATTCGGTAGAAATAAAGTTCGGGCATCGAAAACGCCAGGGAAGGTCAGGTCCAAAATTTTCCAGTTCTTAGCACATTATTCAAGGCTACACACAGACGAAGCACTTTCAGACCCTCTTCTGGACGCCTGAAGTCCGTCTTGTTGATTGCCCAGGCCTTGTCATGCCTAATTATGTCCCCATGGAAATGCAGGTGTGCAGCAAATTACCATGTCGCCGTCTCGTCCATTAATGTCACCATTAGGTTCTCTGCGGCATCTTACCTATCTCTCGTGTTTCTGCCGTCCCGTCATCCATTCACTTTGCGTCAGAAAAGCTACCCTTAGAACGCGTATACGAGCTTGACCATCCGAATCTTTCACTTCCTCCGCCTGTCGACAAGAGGACGTGGCGAGATGGTATGCAACCAGGTTCTATGGGGAATAAGAAAGTTACCTGGACCGCAATGGATATTCTCACGGCTTATGCAAATTTAAAAAAATGGGTTACCGCCAAAGCAGGGAGACCTGACATACATCGAGCTGGTAATGCGAGTATGTCCACAATCTGAGTCTATTCGAAACTCTCGAGACTCATAAACATTTAAGTGCTCAGAGCGCTGGCAGAAGGAAGAATTGGATGGGCATTTTGGCCGCCAGAGACCGAGGCAGAGGTAATTTCTGCGTTCATGGAAGAACAAGGTACCGGTATATGGATTCCTGGTGCTACTGCTATCGAGGATGAGCTGAATAGTGATAGCCATGACGAGGAAGTTGATGATGAGATATATTCTCTTGGATCAAATACTCAAGATGAAGACACAGATGACAATGATGGTGATAGCGAAGACGAACGTGGTGGTCGTGGTAGCAGACTCGGCGCCAGCATATTTGAAGCACTTGCCATCGAAGCGGTAGAAGAGTGTGATGATTGATATTGAATGCACTGGGCCTCCCGTTAGTAGCTTATGGGGGTAGACAAATTTTTTTCTCTTTGTATTGTTAGTTTCGCATCCATAGCTCAGAGCAACCCATATGTCTGAGAGTCACTTGCTACGGCCGTAGGCGCCACGTTTCAAGGTAAATCATATTTGTCCTCGGTGTACCCCGTAGGCACGCACATGGTAAGTTGGTCGTTATCAGGGATATTGGTTGGGATTGTACGTCTGTGGCGCAAGCCATTCACGTTTCCGCGATATGAAGGCTTGTAAAGTTTACTGGCTCGTGATTTCAAAATGACATCCCCCCCGGACGGCTGTGTATATAATCCGTTAACCACATCGACATCGGTCTTATTTGTGCAACCTCTCCAGTCACGCGCTACTACTCAGCATTGACGCGAATATCCACAATTATTCCGCTGGTGGAGTTGATCTGCGCAACGAACAATCCTGGGGTGCAGCATTGAGTCCCTCGTGATTGAGGGAACCAGTCACAGGCCAGCAGCGACGCATTGCACAAATTATATTCCGGCCCACTTCTTCCAGGTCTCGGTCCGTGACACTGCCGCCTCTCACTACAAAGTGCCCTTGCCTGCCTAATGATCGTGAACCGTCAGTATGATGTATTTCGCAATTATCTCAGCCCTCCCGCTCTTGTGTGCTGTCTATGGGCAGACATTATATCTCGCCGGTGATTCTACCATGGCCGTGGGCGGTGGAGGATCAGGCACACAAGGTACACAATAATGTTCCGCTTCAGAAAAACAACATTCCTTAATACTTCTTGCGCAGGATGGGGTGTTCCGTTGTCTCAGTATTTAACAGTTTCGATCGTCAATGATGCCGTTGCTGGTACAAGCGCGAGAAGTTATAGCGACCAAGGGAGATTCACAACCCTGATCAATGCTGCAGAAAGCGGAGATTTTGTCATCATTGAATTTGGACACAACGATGCAACTTCAGGCGCCATCGATAATGGTAATCAAGATGCAGTCGGCGACGGTTATAATATCACTAGCATTGTGACTACGGCCGAGTGAGCCATACAACTTTTCGACTAGAACACTATCTCACGGACGAATATTCTAAGCGGGACGCAAATCTTGATTCACAGCTTTGCGTACTATATAGAGAACGCTGTTGTGGCCCTCTTAGCCAAAGGTGCTATTCCGATTATATCATCTTTGACCCCCGACAATATTTGGGCAGACGGTGTTATAGCCGCTGGCGGGCGTTTCGAAACATATGCGCAGAGCATCGGCACCCGAAGGAATATCACTTACGTGGATCATTACGCGTACGTGGCTCAAGCATATGACGCGTTGGGTGAAACAGAAACCACAACCTTCTATCCTATCGACCATCTTCATACAAGCCCAGCTGGAGCTGACGTTGTGGCGGAAGCGTTCGTAAGAGGTCTACTCTGTGGTACCAGTACTCTCAAAAGCAAAGTTAACGCCGTGGGACAAGCTGTTCCAAGTATGTATCAATTACGCGATGACCGAGAAGTACTCACTTTTCCTTCCTTGTAGATGGGTGTATCTGAGATGCGGGCTGGTTTTCCGCACAGATCCGGTGCTATTCGCATGTATTGGTCTCGTGTTCAAAGATTATTTCATGACGTCGAGTATTCCACGAAAGAAACCTTGTGCAGCCAAGTACATAGTAGTCTTGTGATAAACGCTTTCAAATTCTCATTCTGGGAGCGGTTGTTATTTCGGGGTTTCTGAAGCGCTCGCGGAAGTCATACGTGACCAGGGCTCCGTTGGCGGACCGCCTGCCCGTCCCGAGTGAACCACTGTGGTGGTTGAAAATGATGTATAAAAGCAGCTTCATCAAAAGAAAAAACAAAACTCACAGCACTATGTTCAGTTTCTTCAAGTTACTCATCGGATCATCACTGGTGATTCCGACCATCGTCGGACAAACCGTTTACCTTGCTGGTGACTCCACGATGGCGGCAGGTGGTGGCGGCACGGGTACCGATGGTATGCATCGCAAAATCCTCAAATCATTAGATTGGAACATCATGTCGTATTTGTAGGATGGGGACAGTATCTCGGGCAGTATCTGACCATTCCGGTTGTCAATCTTGCCATCGCGGGTCGTAGCGCGAGGAGCTATACCGACGAGGGTCGATTCACCACATTGATCAACACTGTGAATAGCGGAGATTTCGTCGTCATAGAATTCGGCCACAACGACGGGTTGTCCGGTGCCATAGATAACGGACGAGAGGATGCGTACGGTGGGGCTTGAATGCCTTTTCAACAGTTACTTGACAACTGATATTAATCTTTGTCGGATACAGGAGATGACTATGACACGACTGCTACGGTGACAGAGTCCGAGTATGTATGCTTGCAAGGCGTTTCACATTCTAGACCTGATAGTGTAACACTTCAGTGGGAGCACAGAGGTCATTCATACGTTCACGTACTATTTGCAAAATGCGGTGACAGCGCTCCAAGCGAAGGGCGCCATTCCCATCGTTTCCTCGCAAACTCCTGACAACATCTGGAGTGGTACTACGATTGCAGCTGGGCCGCGGTTTGTTGTTTATATGCAGGAAGTTGGAGAGCGCACGGGTGCGGTTTACGTCGACCACTATGATTATGTTGCGCAGGCATACGACGTTTACGGGGAGACGACGGTCACAACGTGGTACCCACTTGATCATACACACACTGCACCCATAGCGGCGAATATAGTGGCGGAAGCCTTCGTACGGGGATTGCTGTGTGGAACGAGTACATTGAAGAGCAAGGTCAATGCTGCTGGACTTGCAGCTCCCAGTGAGTCACTGATGTTGTTGTGCCGTTGAAATCCACTGAAGACGATTTTGTAGACGGTTGCCTGTGATAGGAGAACGTGACATGTGTAATGAGTCTAAGTACAAAGTAGTGAATGTGACGTCACGCCTACTCTCGATGTTGAATTCGTGGTTCGGTAAAGACCATGATAAAACTAAGAACTCCATTGCTCACTCCGATATCCAACGAATACCCATAAAAACTACGGATGTCCCAGAAGAAAGCCTCCAAAACACTCAGCGAACACCTCCGATTGGCTTCACATCTCCACACGATGCTGTTTTGGCTCATATGCGAGGCCAACCTCACGTAGAGGATACCGAAGATGGCATATTGCGTGAAGAGACCTCACAACCTCACAAAGAAGAACAACATCTTGAACCGAACATATCTGACTCCGCGTCTCATCCCTCAAGTGCCCAGAAGGATTCAGTTGTGTATGACCCCTTTGAGGGAACGCCTATCGGGCTCATGGGGACTTCACCGTTTGTTTCATCACGACTTGCACACAGTACTGGTGCTTTCACAGGTAGCGGAGATCGCGGAAGCAAGGAGGAACAGTGGGAGCATCTCTCAAAGGTCTTAGATCTACAAAACGAATTGGCGAGAATGCATCTCGAGATGGAGGGCGGGGCCCTTGGAGACGGGAAGGGCAAGGCCACCGGAAAGGGCAGGGCAAGGGGCAAGAGCAGGGCCGACACAAACGCATGGAGCGATTTTGCGAGAGATAGGAAGGCCAAACGACAACTGACGACAGATACCATTGGGCCAGATGGGCATGAAGGTGATGAGGAAGGTGTAGATGCGGCAGGCGATGAAGAAATTGAAATGAAGAAGGCAAGAGAGGAGCAGTTTTCTAGTATGGCAGATCAATTCGAAGGCAGAAAGGAATCTATACAAGCGATCATGGGCAAGGTAGGTACCTTCCAGACAATTTTCGAAAGACACTCCTGACAAGATCTATCCTAGCTGGATCAGTTATCCAAGGTGCTGACTCAATTTCACACCCTCCAAGCCCCAACCTTTGAGTTTTCAAAAACTGGTTCCCGTCAAAATTCGATGACACCAGATGCGACGCCCCCTCAGGTGCAACCAAAGGTCACTCCTTATATGTCTGCGACTCTACCGAATGCCACACTTCCGAGTGTCTCAAACGCCCACAGCCTGCAACCAGTCTTACCTTCAATTTCAAATTCGCCTGGTTCGCTTTCATCTACCCCTCAACCTATCCTGGAGTCTGTCAAGAGTGATATCATCCTCCCCGCATCACTGAGCCGCTTCAAACCAGGAAACGCCGTTGAGCCGCTCATTGTGAACATGATGGAGCCAGGGAAACAGCTGCACGTTGTAGATAGTCCTGATTCTCTGATGAGGCATACTAGTCTGCCTCTCGAGGGATGATAAAGCGGGGACATTATCATTATGTGGCGTACAGTAGTCGAGTCACGTTACATTAAAAGATGATATAAACTAGTACCATGGTTGCTGCGGCCATGTCATTGAAATGTCTTCCCAATCTCTGCTGGGACTCCCTCCAATCTCTGCTGGCCTCAAGCCAATATCCCCCTTCCTTCAACGCGCTAATGAACTTCGAACCCAAGATCCCGTCATAGCTTATTGGTGTGCTTATCATGCTGCACAATTAGGCATATCTCTCAAAGCCAAGGATTCAGCTTCGCGCGACTTCCTCTTCGCTCTCCTTGGCTTCCTCGAGCGCCTCAAGAAGGAGATTGGCCCCACAGATGCCCTTGATATCGAGTCCGTCAGCTCTGCCTACGTGGAGAATTTCGCGCTCAAGGTCTTTGCCATGGCCGACAATGAAGATCGATCGGGGTCTGCAACGAGGTCAACGGCAAAGAAGTTTCTGGCTGCCGCCCATTTTCTTGAAGTCCTCAAGATATTCCCAAAAGCTGAGCTATCGGAATCAGTTACGTATGTTCCCCATTCAAAGCATCACATCAATGTTAACTCTACCTCTTGTTCTACAGACAGAAGAGAAGATAAAGTATGCAAAGTGGAAAGCTGCCGATATTGCGAAAGCTTTTCGTGAAGGACGCAAGCCGGCAGCAGGGCCAGCAGACTCAGGCATCAATGAAGATCTCGAAGCTACACCACCTGCATCACCAAGGTCCCACACGGTAGACATGCCGGCAATAATTCACGAATCTCCTCGTGCCTCTTCCAATGGACTGGATACAAAACAGTCTCAACCTACTACCCGTGACGACGTTTCACCTTTGACTGAACAACCTCACACCCCCCAACGTTTCACTGGCGCCCACCTCGATGTCAGATCGTACGGACTTGGTGGTGGTGCCTTGGGAGGGGGCGAAGGAGAGGCGACTCCCGGAAGTTGGAGCACAGCTGCGACCCCGGGCGCTGAGAAAATCTATTTGGATGACTGGAAAGGGCAGCCTTCTCCTACGAGAGACACATCCTCGGTGAGGCCGGAAATTGTGAATAGCAGCGGAAAGAGTGAGACTAAAGCTATTAGGCAGGCCTGGGTCAGCGAGGAACTCGAGGGAAAGGATGAGGCGGGCTACGATTCCTTGTCCGCATCAGATGCTGCTAGCGACGAGTCGTCCAAGAAGGTCCATTTCACCCCATCCGAATTGTCTGCTGCTATTTCCTCCGCACCTTCATCCCCAACCTATGGAGAACACACTAACAATGTCAGAGCTGAATCGAATTGGCCCAGCGAAGGATTGACCGACACCTCCAGAGGCGTTGAGATCCAGCT
Organism: Tephrocybe sp. 10521TJB; assembly: GCA_018221635.1. Classification (NCBI taxonomy): domain Eukaryota; kingdom Fungi; phylum Basidiomycota; class Agaricomycetes; order Agaricales; family Lyophyllaceae; genus Tephrocybe; species Tephrocybe sp. 10521TJB. The sequence continues at coordinate 53,905 of JABAJS010007641.1, forward strand.
CGAGCACCCGCCAAGCCAGTCTATCGCACTTCCCCCGGGCTTCGTACCCATTGCACATCCAAGCTGGCCTATGGATGTGTCTGGCCCACAATCAGGCCACATACTGATACCCCCATCCAGTGTTAACCCTTCATACGGAGGGCACGAACCTTTGGCATCGCATCCCAACACTCGTGAATCTTCTGCATTCTCATTACACCCACAACGAAATTATTCCCCTTCTCCGCCTCCCGTCACTTTCGAGCTTACTCCAAGTATCATTGCAAAAGCCCAGAAGCATTGCCGATTCGCTATCAGCTCGCTAGATTATGATGATGCAGAGCAGGCAAGGAAAGAACTTAGGACGGCACTTGCGATACTAGGGGATTAATTTACTCAAGCATCATGCCTCCCCCATATAATTTTCTTTGCTGCCACGAGAATACATATCTACTTCTAATTATGCTTAATTCTTACTCTTTTAAAGGCTCCTGCAATGGACAGACTTCTGGGGCGCGTTCTCTAGCAATCGTTGTTTCTCCGGTTCCTTGATCCTGACCAACTTAACTTGTACTAACAAGTACTCTGTAAATGACATTGACATCCCATCTAAAATTCTATTTCTGAAGCAATACGGGTATGCATAATTGGATTTCATGTGTGGATGCCGTGCTATTTTGACTGGGCTTGAACAACGACAAACACAGTTTTTCGGCCGAGTTAGATGAGGTTAGCCTGTGTCGTCATGGTCATGCCGTAAACTGGAACGGAACCGCGCCAGTATAATACACTCCTCCTCCTCCTCCTCCTCCTCCTCCAAGTGATTTCTAATTCTAACACTAGCCGTGGATTACTATAACGCGGGCACATTTTCCACCTAAATAAATTATCGATATTTCAAGGCTCTATATAGTCAGGGTTTATATGTCATGGATACAAGTAATTTAAACGTTGGTGCCGGTCATGTTTCGACACAACCGATCTCACCAGTGTCCAAGTGCCACCATGTCACGATCAAACCCAAGTTCCAGCCATGAATCAACGCCATTGACTGGGGGGGAGGTGGTAGTGAGGCCTGCAAAGCCTACCCTGTCATATACTTTGCTTGCGGCAGGGTTGTTGTGGGCAACATATAGTATAACACTCTCTTTTCTCCGCAGCAAACTAGGCAAATATAGTGAATAATGTAGCTCCAACGATTCGAAAAACAAACTAACATCTGGGTGACCTTGCGGACCAAACGTTCCGCGCATCTCCGCGACCTCCAATCAGGGTTGGTGAAAACTTTCGTAATGGCTGCAACGGAGGCACTTTCTCGCGTCACTGCGACAATAGATGCAATTTCCGTTGGTCGTTCTCCTTCTCTTATAGTATGGACCCAAAGCTGTTTGAGACTGACAAGAAGCGTTGCTTCTTTGATGGCTTGCTCCATCGACAAGACGAAGGGTTCCTGCCAGGAAAGGATTTAGTCCAAGTAAATGTGCATGCCGGAGAAAGGACGTACGGCTTCTGCAGCAAAACCGTAACACAAATTGGCCGCAGCCGGAATATCGATTGTAGTCGCCAACCTTAACTCGTACGATAAACCAGGAATCATGGTGAATTGCCGAACTTTTAAGCTTCTACTCGTGCAAAAGGTAATTTTGGCGGCATAGTATGGATCTGCATAGATTCCAATTTTCGTCATTCTAGACCAGGTTTCGGCGAAGGCGCTTGAAACCATATCGACAGCAAAGATGGAATAGACGCGTTCGATCTCGACACATTCACGGAGATAGTCGGCCAAGAGTCGGATACGTGGGAGGACAAACTCAAACGTGAGTTGATTTGCTGGATGTGCAGAATATATGAAGATGGGATAAGTACCCATCGCGTGATGGGTACAAGAGAGAACAAAGTCGATCGTGTCGTCAGTGGTGCATACGATATAAATCTGGTTCAGAGACAGATCGACATCCTGTGCTGTCTTGAGAGCATGGGAATAGATGATGTTCGAATTGCGTGGATCGGTTTTAAACACGCTCCAAACTTTTTGAGGAAGGGATGCAGCCGTGTGGAAGACGGACACTGAGGTCGAGGAAATTTGAGAGATAAGAGCAGGCATTACGACGATGCCATTTTCGAGAAATGGCTTTTATAGAGTGGTACGGTGCAACTGATCAGGAAGAAAGCTGTATCGTCGAAACGAAAAGAACTCTTTACACACCTACTTACAACCGGGGTTGAACTAGTCACAACGCTGAGTCGATGGCATCATAAACGCGACTCACTGTACAACCCCACTGCTTTCGACACAGCGAAAGGTGGGGTGCTCAAAACGACGACGATGTCCAATCCATTTCCGAGGCTTTCATTAAATGAACGAGGTACTTGGATGGTTGAGGCCTTGTTGGACCCAGTGCTTCTGATACCGGCACTACAGTGTACAGCCATAGTTGAGGAAAATTCTGGCGGATTGTGGCCGAAGATGCATGATACGATGCGTGGTGTATGGGGCTGGGCTGTCTGCCTCGTTGCATGATGTCATCCGAGTCGGCAAGTGACAAGTCAAATTGATTATTTGGCAGAGGCATGCCACCCAAATAGCACGTTTCATCCATGCGTTACCGTCCTCACAACTTGCGGATATGACAGAAAGAACGGCGAGAACTCACAATCATGTCTCTAACCGTACGAAGAACAAGACTGGAGGGGAGCGAAAGATTGTTTTCAAGGGCGTTCTCGATAGCCCGTTCCGCATCCAGTGGTATGGGAATTCCAAGTGTCTAAAGCTCCTGTAGATCCCTGACTTGTTCCAATAGGCCAATTGTTCCCCCCAGCGTACAAAAAGATGTATTGACCGCAACTATTTCCCAGTTATATGGCATCTCGGAGTATCAAGCAACTCGCAAACGAAAGCGAACGTCCGCCCAACATCCCCGTAAAAAGAAACGAGAAGACGAACATGAAGCAGGAGCAGATACCTCCAAGGGAGCGTTCAGTGAGGCCTCTATCGAGGATTCTATCCCCCAGAAAGAGGTCTCGATCGCGCCAGAACGGCCACCTATCTTGGACCATCTGGTAATCGGAATCAACGAAGTGACGAAGCGGTTGGAACAACAGGTCCAGACTCGGCGCGCTAGTCTGATCACGACAAACCCTTCCAAGGATGTCCCTGGCCCTCCACCTCCATCTCCATTGCGATTTATCCTTGTCTGTCGCGCCGACATCAACCCACCGATCTTAGTTGACCATCTACCTCATCTGGTGGCTGCTTTCAACTCACTGCGGCCTGACGTGCCAGTCATTCTTGCACCATTGCAGAAAGGAGCAGAACGACTACTGTCTCAAGCTGTAGGTTTGCGAAGAGCTGCTGTCTTGGGGTTCGATGTTAGTCTTCCTATGCGTAGTCAGCGCTTCTTTCATACTGACATTCATTACAAGACTAATTGTCTTAATTTGGGTACCCTGGTGGGGTTACTGAGTACCGTTCCTGCACCAGCTGCGACATGGCTGGTGTCTTCTGCGATTGTTGACAAATTCGTCCCGACTCATATCAAACAAGTTCGAAGCACTGCGCCGAAAGATATGAAGGCCGAGAAGCAGAGAAGGAAGGAAGAAAAGGTGACCAAAAAGGCAAAGAGACGGTGTATGAACAAGAATATTGAGTGTAGCGTCTTGCCGTCACGCACTCGGTGACTTTATGATGAGATTCTTGTCGAAATCAAGACATGTGCATGAAGCCTGGATCCGAAGTTCTTTGAGGCCAAGATCCCACGCGACTGCGCCAGAAAATCTAACAGGTGTGATGCATTATTGATAAATCACGACCGGTAAATGGTGCTCGTTGGGTGCCATCTGTTTCATACACTATAAGTACAACAGTAGATAGTACAAGACGCATAACGACTGATACATAGATTGACATAAGAGGTTACTGCTATTGAGAGAGATAATAAATCGTATATATCTCAACTTGTTCTTGGGGCATTTAGTGCCAGGCACCTGGAACTTCTCTGATCCCGGAACTGGATGCTACTGGCGGTTTGGGCGACAATGCAAGAAGGTCTTCAAGTAAAGTTGTGACAATGTCATCTTCCGAGTCGTTTCTAACGACCCCATCAGCAGGAAGTTGTGCTTTGACTTTATCGGGTAACTCGGGATGCGTGCTCTCACTGAATCCCATCTTCGAAGTCTCTATGTCAGCCAAACTACTCGGAATGGGAACAGACCGAGGGACATACATCTGCCAATCGTTTCGATATCCTATTTACTGCGCGACTTCTCAGATCACTGTGCTCGTAGCCATGACCATAGTGGCGCCTAGAAGATGATCCGTGGCCAAGGTGAGTATGGTGACGATGAACGCTGACCACTTCGTGGGTTGGTTTGCCGCCCCGACCATGCACAGCAATGGCAGGAGGAGTGGATGGCCTTGCTGGAGCAGAAGAAACAAGGGGGACAACAGGGGGGGCATTGCTGAATTATGCATTAATAGATTACGTCTATAAGTATTTGGTGGCATTAACATTTGGAAAGTCACTCACAGCTCTGCTGCAGCTGCTTGCATTCTGCTTTCCCGTTCCTTTCGACGCTCTTCACGCTCTAAACGGTATTTCTCCTTCTCCGCACGATAACGTTCCTTAGCTTCATCAACTTGGGCTCTTAATTCCTGTGGTGTTGGTTTGTGTATCTGCGGCAACCCCGGAGACTGAGGAGCGCCTGGGGTATGATGAGCTGGCGGTGGGGGATAATCGGGCCCTAAAGGTAGCGAGGGCGGGGGCGCAGAGTGAAGCCCTAGAGGAGGTCCAGGAGGGTAATAACCAGGACGTGGTGGTGGTGGAACCCACCCGTGCCAACTTCCAGGCATGGGAGGTGTGGGAGGCACCGGTACATGTGGGCTGTGCCTGGGTCCATAAGGTCCATAAGGTCCGCGGGGAGGACCGAATGGAGGCGGGTGTGGTAGACGCGACATCCGTTCACCCCAACGACCGGAGCCTCGACTCATCCAGTGATCAAATGGCAGGGGCTGTGTTTCTGGAATGAATGGCAAAGGCGAGTCTGGTGCTGTGCCCTGAGCTTCAGTCGTGAGCATTGGCTCTTCGGATAGAGTAGGAGGAGACAGGTTGGGTGCAGTTTCATTGGTCGAAGGTGGCGGGTTGACTTGGGTCGAAAGAGTTTGCGACAGAGTGCGAAAAATACCTCCGAGAGCGTCTGCAACGCGTCGTCCGGCTTCCTCCTGGGTCTCCTTACGTAACGTTTCTGTGGCTACCCCTGCCTCTCGGGCGACATCACGCGCTGCTTGAGACATAGCGTCTCTATGAGCTTGCCAATAAACACCGTTGGAAGCATTACGGAGGACATTACGGACGCCTTCAGAAAGTTCTGGGTGGGCAGAAATGACGTTAGAAAAGGTAGTAAGAAGCGATGTGATGTCGTTAGCGAATGAAATCGAAGCATGGGAGGGGAGCAGGGAAGGATTAACAGGGTCGTCTTCATTGATGGCACTCTCCATTGGGGAACCCTTAGCCTCCGCCACACCTGCGCCGTGACTGTGCGGTATGTCTGGAATCGTTTCTGTAGATGCCTTGGGGGAATTCTGAGCTCGGAAGTCGAATACGTGTACAGGAGGCTTGGGGGGAGCATCTTCCCCAAGCACGGAGCCAGCGGACGAAATGTCATCATCTACAACTTGTTTCTCTTTTCCTTTGTCTAAAGCGACAACGAAAGGGCTATTGGGACTCGATGCCACAGTAGGGGTGGCTACACTGTCACGCTCGAAACTCTCGTGGTTCCTGGCGGTGCCTGCGTCGCTCTCAAGGACCTCGACAAAGGCATGGGCGTGACCATCATTGGAGGGGGTGGGTCGAAACAACCCCTGAAGTTCGGCAATAGGGGGGATGGGCAGTGTTTGCCAGTCGTCCTCGATGTCGAACGCACTAATCCCAAATGTGTTTCGGGCAGGGTTATGAGATGATTGGGACATGGTCCTATGGAGGCGCGCAGTAGTTAAGTCCTGGACAGTGAACTTGATGGCCTGTCCAGCTGAGTGAAAGGTGGAATAGAAGTCATCCAATTCCTCCTGCGAGTTGAGCGTCACTTGATCATTGTCAGAGTCTGCGTAATACACCGAAACTTTCTCAATGGGAATGCCAAAGAGCAGCTCAATCTTAGCAGCGAGAGCATTCCAAGTGGGAAGATCGGGGAATACAATGCGACGGGTCAGTCCATTGAGCTCAGAGAGCTTGAAATTAACGGAGGTCATTGTGGTTGTGGACAAACGACTTGTCTTGCACCGCGCTTATATAGGTCATCGATCTAAACTCCGAACTGCGGAGGCGCTGCGCCCGTTGCGGCTCCGAAGATAAAAACATTTGATTATTCTCCAGAATATACAAATACATGAAATACATGATTCAATCTGATTCAGTTGTCGAAAAATTTCCGTTACGCAGCACAAAGAGATCAGGCAAAAATGGCAAGACGATCTCGGCAGGGTTGTTCAACTGTATGTGTGACTAAGTATATAAGATCTAATCCCAAAATAGATCGCTTACTCGCAAGTCAAGATTTAGTGCTGTAATCCTTTCGATCTCTTCCTCATACAGATCGAAGGCGTCACATTGCAAATTTTCTTTGATTCTAGCAACTGTGTTGCTCTTTGGTACAACGGCAATGCCCCTCTGTGTCGCCCAGCGAAGTAGAACCTGGGCGGGGGCTATTCAAGGAATTAGTGCTTTAGCAACAGCACTTTGGACTTGTGGCACAAACTTTTGTCGTGCTTAGTGGCTATCTGGGTAATGGTACTGAGATTCATAAGGCTGGCTGCCCCTTTGTCCATAGAAAGTTCCACATATCCCAGGATAATTGACTGTCAAATTTAATGACAAATAATGCTTGATGCTAACCTGTGGTCCGAAGGACGAGTATGCCATGACTGCTATTCCAAGTGTCTTTGCAAGATTAATTAACAGGTGAATTTCTACTTGAAGAACTTGGGGCTCAATTCATGCATAGCTTAGAACATCCAACATCAAGGATCCACTACAGTTGCTATGATATGCGGCATCTAAGTTAGGCATTGCATATTGAAATTGTTGGATATGCATTACCTTAGCCCAATATTTTTGGTGTAACCATGATCTACAAGCTCCTCCATTGCTCCCCATGTTTCCTGAAGGGGAGTCTTCTCTGTAGATGCCAGTTTGGTTTTCTGTACAGTACCATTCACTATACCAAGTAGTACTGTATAGAGTATCAACCTGGATAAGGACATACATAGTTGAAACCAGTATATAAGCTAGCTGTTTGTATCTACATAAAAAAGGCCCTATTTCTCAGAGGA